>PVLA01006315.1:0-126580 GCA_004027455.1 Hydrochoerus hydrochaeris
TTTGTTTGCAGTACTGGAGATGGACCCTAGAACCTTTACCCTGAGCTACCTCCTGACTCCATTGAGTTTTAGAATTTTGGGACAAAGTCTTACTCAGTTGCTAAATTGTTTAAACTGGGCTCAAATTTGTGATCCTTCTATCTCAGCCTCCCAGAGTGCTGGGATTACAGGCATTTTGTCACCATGCCTGACTTCCATCTTGTGATCTTGATTTATAGAAGAAGTGCCAGTGAATGGCAAAATTGGTCTTAAACCCATGGTGTTCAGGAGGTACAGGGAAGAGAGAAACTTCACTTTATGTAGTGTGCTTGTTCTGTAAATGTCAGGTTGGGGAAAGGTCATTACTTCACCCAAGCAGCCTCTACTGGGCACCTGCCCTATGAGTAGACCAGCACCTGGTGGCAGAAGTCACCTAGTATTTGTTTACCTGTGACATTTGCATTTTAAGGTAGAGTCCACCATCCTAGATCATGGACACACAGCTTGTGATCCCATTTCTGTTTTAGTCACTTCCACCCTGAACCCTGAACTACATGGTTCTGTATAAGTGGCCCTGGAGGTGCCCTGACCATGAAGGGCCTTTGGCTGCTGACCTGGGACAGCACATAGGATGAAGCTTATTTCATAACCTGTTATTTCAGGTGCCCGGGGTTGTCACCTGGACATGTGTGCTCTGGCAGGCTGAGTGTTTGTGTCATACTGTCTGCTGCATGTATGTCAAATTCACATCAAACTACTGCCTTTTTTCGGTAGATACGTCAGCCTGTCTGCTTTGAAGTAGCTTTATCAGTATCCTGCAGAAGTGTCAGCCCCACTCCAGCTATATTGAATCACAGCTGACTCATATACTGCTGTCTAGGGACAAAGAAGTGGGGTCAGTCATAGTGCTTTCTGTTACCAGGGCAGACACTTTATGCTGTCATAACTTTAGAAATGAAGTGAAAATGTGGTTTTTTAAAGATTTTGATCCAAAATTTCCTTCCCTTTCCTTTATGTACTTTCTTAAGATACTCGTAAAGGTAGATTTGGAGGATAGTTCAGAAAGTGCTTTGTCTAATGCATGGACATGAAAGTCTTGTGGCCTTTTTTTCCCCAAGAGTTTTCGTTTTGTTTTGTTTTTTGTGTTTGAAGAAGTGCAAAAAGGGCTGGGAAACAGTGGCTTACCAGTGTTAAAACCAGTCTGTCTTTGTCTTTCTGTTCTGTTTTTTTGTTTTTCTTCTCTCTCTAAAAATGTAGCTGCAGACAGTAAGGATGAAGAACTCAAAGTTGCCCCCAGGCGGTCCTATCTGGGTATGTACCGTGCTGCATGGGGCTTCCATGAAAGCATTGTTGCATTTCACTCTGCAGCTTTGTCACTCTGCTGTCCCACCCTCATCTGTGTTGCCTTTGACTGCACATGAGTGATTTTACCAAGCACGGCCCTGTCTGCAGCATACTAACTTGCCACAGCACTGCTTCTCTTAATTATGCAGTAGGCCTTAGGAGCCTCCTTGTTCTGGGTGTGTTTGTGTGTGTGTGTGTGTGTGTGTGTGTGTGTGTGTGTGTGTGTGAGAGAGAGAGAGGAGAGAGGGGAGGCAGGGAGGGAGGAAGGAAGGGAGGTGGAAAGGAAGAAGAAAACCTACACTACAAATTTTAGATTTCCTTGGTTAATTTTATTCCACATTAATTCATTTGTTGTAAATAGAATTGTCTATTTGCATTTTGAATTGTCATTTCTAGTTTGTAGAAATAAAGTTATTACATATTAATCTTGTGTCATATTTTGTTAACACTGTCTTAACTCCAGTTGCTATTAAATAGATTTCTTTGAATGATCATGTCATTTGCATACAAATAGAGACAGTTTTACTTTTTCCTTTCCAATCTGCTACTTTGTGTTATGTCTTACCTAATCACCCTGGCTAAATGTGTTGAGAATAAGACTCTTGTTTTTGTTGTTATTGTTGTTGTTGTTGTTGTTGCTTTTTGGAGACATGGTCTTGCTATGTAGTTCAGGCTGTCTTGAACTTGATATGTAGTTCACACTGACCTCAAACTTGCATTGATCCTCCCGCCTTAGCCCCCCAAGTGTCTTCTTTGAATGTTAGTAAGGCCTTTGGTATTTCACCATTAAATATGGTGTCAGTTACATGGATTTTTCACATTGGTCTTTTTTAATAGCTGAAGGGAGTTCCCTACTGTTCTGGGTTTACAATTTTAGTTGTTTTGTTATGTTTTCATTTTTTTGTGAATAAATGTTGGAGTTCAAGTACATTGCTACATCTGTGGAGATGATTATGTTGTTTTGTCTTTTATTCTCTTGTTATACAGTACATTACATTGATTTTTATGTGTTGGATTAACCATTCATTCCTGGGATGAATCCCATTTGATCATAGTGCATAGTACTTTTTATAATTGGATTCTGTTTGCTAGTATTATGTTAAGGACGTTTTTGACCCTATTCATAAAAGATACTGTTCTCTAGTATTCTTATGATACTACTGGCCTTATCTCTATTGTTTTTTCTACTTCCTAATTTATGTAATTCCACTGTAATATTATTACTTTTCTGTTGCTTGCTCTGGGATTAGTTTGCTGTTTTTCTAATTTAACATGAAGGGTTAAATTGAGTTTAGGTTTTTTTCTTTCTTTGAAATATAAATGCTTGCAAACCATAATTTACCTCTTTCAGTGCCGGAGCTGCATCCTATGAGTTTTGTTATGTTTTGTTTTCATTCATTGTGAATTATTTTCTCATTGCCTTCAAGAAGTCTGTGGTCCATTTATTATTTAAGAGTACACTGTGACTTGTACATATTTATGAATTTCCCAAATTTCTTTCTGTCATTGATTTCTGATTTCCATAAGAATTATAGAATATACTTTGATTTTAATATTTTTAAATGAAAGCTAGTTTTAAGACCTAGCCTGTGGTTTTTATAGAGAACTGACGTGTTTACACAAGATGTGTTTTCTTGTTGGGTGCAGAGTGTTGTAAATAGAATTGTCTATTTGCATTTTGAATTGTCATTGCTAGTTTGTAGAAATAAAGTTGATTATTACATATTAATCTTGTATTATACAACTTTGCAAACTCTGTCTTAACTCTAGTTGCGTGTGTCATACAACTTTACTAACTCTGTCTTAACTCTAGTTGCTAGTTGCTATCCGTTTGGGCTAGTGATTTATGGTATTGCTTAGGTCTTTGCTTACCTAATTATTCATTGTCTGATTGTTACATCTGTTATGGAAATGGGTTTTGAAGTCTCCAAATGTTTTTGAATTTGCTTTCTAACTTTTCATTTCTGTCAAGTTTTTGCTTTGTGTACTTGGCACATTGTTAAGTGGGAGTATCTTCCGGATGGATTGACCCTTTTGTCCTTATGAAATGTCTATCTTTATTTCAAGTGGTACTTTTGGTTTTAAAGCCTATTCTGATATTAGTGTAGCTCTGTACTTCTGTAGTTGCTATTTAAATAGTATATCTTTCTCTGTTCTTTTAATTTTTATGTATCTCCAAATCTAAAGTGTATTTCTTTAAAAATTTTATTCTTGTAATCTTGCTTTTTGATCTGATTGTTTGATTCACATATAATGTTTTATGTGTTTAAATTTATAGCTGTGTCTTTAGTTTTCTATATTCCTCATGTCTTTTCCCTCACATTGGTTCCTTTATAGGTTTTAATTGCATGTTGAGTTCTTAGTAGTTACTTTAAGGCGTATAATATACTTTTTTTTTTCTTTTTGGTTCTAAAGATTGAACCCCAGGGATCTTGTACTGGCTACATCCTCAGCCATTTCTGTTTTTTGTTTGAGACACAGACTTACTAAGTAGCCCAGGCTGGGCTCAAACTTGAGATCTTTCTGCCTTAACTCCTTAATGGCTTGGGATCACAGTCATGAACAAGTATATCTTGCTGCAGTGCACATTTTAACTTAAAAGGATCTACTTCAAATTTATACTAATTTAATTTTGGTGAGATGAGAAACTTCACTGCCACATACTTGTGTTTCCTTCTCTCTTTTTTAGGTGGCATGATTGTGTGTGTTTGTGTGTGCGTATGTGTGTTTAGGGATTGAACCCAGGGTCTTTGCACTGAATTACCTCCCTAGCTTCTCTCTCTCTTTTTTTTTTAATTTATTTTTTATTTACAGACCAAGTCTCACTAAATTGCCTTGGCTGGACTGAAATGCCCTTGTCCCACCCTAGCCTCCCAGAATGCTAAGATTGTAGACACACACTATTCATGGCTTGATGGCATGAACTTTATACATACTGTGTCTGTACATTTCATAGATCTAATAATGTATTTTTCTAATTGTTACTTTGTATAAATTTTATGTCTTTTTAAGCACAGAGAAGAAAGGAAAACGCCTGTCTACAGTGTTACTGTCTTAACCTTATTTACCCTTTCTGGCTCTTCTTTCAGTGCATTTGATTTAGCACCTGTAGTCATCCCCTTTCTCTAAAACAGCTTCAGTTCTTCTTCTCTGATTTCATTTGTGTTATTGTCAAATGTATTATGTGTCTATGTTAAAGGCTCCCAAGTAAACAATGCACATGTTTCCTGCGGTGGCTTTTTCAGCCATTTGAGAGGGGAAGAAAAATGTGCTTTTGTGTTCCTGTGTAATAGCTTACATGCAGTCATTACTTTTATGTACTCACTGTGTTTTCTCATAAACGTTCGCGTCACCTCTGATGTCACTTGCTTTCACCATGAAGAGCTTGCTTACCTTAGTGTTTTCTGTTAGGTGAGTCTGCCAGCAAAAGATTCTCCCAATTCTTGTTTATCTGGAAATGTTTTTGTTTTGCCCTTATTTAAAAAGAAAGGCTTTGCTGTGAGAAACTTGGTTAACAGTGCTTTTTCTTTTCAGCCCTTTGACTGTTACCCCACTGCCTTCTGGACTCCATTGTTTCTGATGAGAAGTCAGCCGTTAATCTTATTGGGGTTTCTTGTAAGTGACAAATCAATTTTTTCTTGTTGCATTCTAGAGTTTAGCCTTTTAATTTGGAATTCAGCATTTAGACTAGGAGGCATCAGGGTGTGGATCTCTGTTATTGTGTGAAGGCTTAATTGAGCTTCTTGAGTATTAGGTTAAAATTGCCTCCTTGGAGATTTTCAGTCACAATCTAAGTATCTTTCCTGCTCCTTCCCTCTCCTGTAGTACATCCATTGTTCATGTGTGGGTGCACTAAAGCTTGTCTCACATTCACAGAGACTTTTCCCCTTTCTTCTGTTTTATCTTTGTTTTTTAAGTTGCATGCTCTTACCGTTCTGTAAATTGACTGACTCTCATCGGCACTGCTCTGTTGCTGAGCCTCGACAGTGAATCTTGTCTCAGTTGGACATTGTAACTAGGATTTCCACTTGATTCTCTTCACCATTTCTATCCCTTTACTGATGTGTGCTGTTTGATGAAATGCTGTCATCATGCCTTCTTTTTATCTCTTTGTACTGTAGTTGCTTTAGTCCTTTGCATATAATTTATAATGGCTGTTTTAAAGTCTTTTTTTCCCCCTTTGGTTCTTCTTTTTTGTTTCTGCTCTTTCTCCTGTGTATGGACAACATGTTCCTGTTTCTTTGCATATTTCTCTTTTTTTGTTGCACACTGGACATTTTAGGTAGATGCTATAGTAATCCGGGACTTGAACCTCCCACCTGGGGAGGGATTTGGTGCCCTCATTTGGCTGGTTGGAGGCAATCTCTGAGCCTGTCCTTTGTAGGCTGGTGGTAACTCTGGCTGATATTGACTGTCCCCGATCCCTGTTGAACTGGGTGGTCCCTAGCTGCTAGCCTGCACTAACTGCAGTGATTGCTCTCTTGGCTTTATAGTTCCTTGCACAAACAGTGCTGCAGTGGGGGCTGCAGGATGGTCACTGAGGCTTGTCTGCCACTGGGAGACTTCTTAGCTGTCATCCTCCAGTTCTGTCCAATGAACTAAGCTGATTCTAGAGCAACCAGCTTCCTCTTCCTCATTTACAATCAAGGTCTTCAATTTTTTGCTGAATCCAATTTTTTATTTGCTAAATTTACTTTATATTTAAACTAGTATGACTTTTTAAAAAAAAATCTAGATGCCTTTTTATAATGTTACCTATGAACTGGTATATTTGCCTGATGTGGATGTATAATTATCTCATTTAATTTGTGTGTCCTCTAAATAAATGTGATAATACAAATTAAAAACAAACAATAAAGGTCTTCATTACTTCTGTCAGCACCCTTCAGCCCAGTGCTTTGTTCTAAGTATCGTCTTTCTGGGGAGAGCTGTGATGCATTCTCATTTTATGCCCCTCTCCATAGAGCAGAATCCTGAAATCGAGCTCTGAAGATGGTGACCAGGGTACCAGTAAGCTTTTTAGAGCAACTTGCCACTGTCAGACAGGCTGGGATGCTGGCCTCTGACTTCTTCAGCCTGCCCTAATGATATGGACCCTCACTTCATGAACCAGCTGAGGCCAGGGTGATGGACACCAACACCACCACCACCTCCTCCTCCTCCTCTTCCTCCTCCTCCTCCTTCTCATTTTCCTCTTCCTTCTCTTCCTCCTCCTCCTCTTCCTCTTGCTCCTTCTCCTTCTGTGACATACACTGAGGATTAAACCCAGAGCCTTTGTCCTGACCTACATCCCAGCTCATTTTTTGTTTTGAGAGAGGATCTGTTTTTTGTTTGAGACACAGACTTACTAAGTTGCCCAGGCTGGGCTCAAACTGGCCATCTTCCTGCCTCTGCCTCCTGAAGTCCTGGGAATACTGACATGTGCCACCATATCTGGTTTGTGTTTTTCATCTGTCAGCAGCTAAGGAATAAATCAGCAGCTTGTGCATTCTCAGGTGGTTTAGTGTCAGGAATGGGCATAGGCACTGTCTTTAAGTCTTGCAGCAGAAGTCAGTAACCTTAAAACTTAAAATGAAGGTGCTTTCTTGATTTGGGAAGAACCTTTGTCAAAGGGTGCTCTAGGCCAAGGCCATTCTGAGTCTCATTCAATGGTGTGATCATGTAATGCACTTGGTGCAGAACTGTTTGGGCCAGAGGTTGTGTCCTGTCAACCATAGTGATGGAACACTTGTTTTGCAGGTCTCAGTGTTGAAGACAGACCACAGACAGTGCAGCCTCTGCCTTGTTTACCTGTCTGTAGAGTGTCACATTGAGCAGAACCTCACAGACTGGATGTCAGTAAGGATAAAGCGGGGAAAGTGCTGAAAATGAGAGGCAGAGATGCCAACACATTTCTGCAATCCAGAACAGCCTTTTCTCTGCTGTTCCCCTGGCTTTTGCTGTGCCCACCACAGTAACATGGAGTCTTGCTGGTCATTATCAGGGTCAGTACCATAGTACAGTTTCAAATTTGGACTTGGATGTGGCCTCAGTAGTTGCTTGTTTTATCTTTGCAAATGGTAGGTGTTGCAGGTTTCCCAAGGGATCCCCTTGAGAAATGAGCATGGTGGTTTTGAATGGGGATATGCTTGGGCCTGGCCCTGCAGCTCAGTTCCTTCTGGGTGGGGTTTTATCACTAGCATGTCAAGTGTGGAATCTCTGGGCCTTCACTGGCCTAGCCAGGCCCTGTTTCCTGTACTTACTATGGGCAAGATAGAAGGTGGGGGTCAGAGTCATGACTGTGGGCCTTGAAAGCCAGGAATGGCATTCATACTCCCTCTGTGATAGTTCCTGCTGTTTACCTTAAAAGCTGTGGATGTCCTTACCTTCAGGATAAAGGAAAAGCTGAAACTGGTCTATGCAGGTTTTGGGCTTGTGAAAATAGACAGTACATGAGTCATATATAAGTTTTTTCTTTTTACTCTACTGGAGATTGAACCCAGGGCCTTCACACTGAGCCTGGAATCCTCTATTTTTAATTTCTTTTTGAAATGGGGTCTCACTGACTTGTCCAGCTTGGGCTTGATCTTCTTCCCTCAGCCTGCTAGAATGTTGCCATTACAGGCATGCATCACCACTTGAAATACTGTTTCTAGAAGCTCATTTAAAAAGTGGGTATAGTGGTACATGCCTATATTATCTCAGCTACTGAGGATTGTAAGTTCAAGACCAGCTAGGGAAACTTAGCAAACCCCATCTCAAAAAAAGACTAAAGTGAAAAATGGGCAAAGTTAGCATTTATGCTTTTTATTGAAATGTCATTTCAGGATGTCATCCTAGATCCTGTTGGCAGGAGATTTCTTTCCTTTTTGTACCAAGTCATCAAAGTCAGGTGTGTGCTCTTTGCCCAGAAGAGCCTTATTCAGATGCTTGGTGCCATGTGCTGGCTGAACCCCAGGATCCTGTTGTTGTCAAAACTTCCTGAATGAGTCTTGGGTTTTGGAAGTGTGGAACACACTTATGTTATTCCTGTTGATTGAAACCTCCCTGCTGTCATTTGGACTTGGAACTGGCAGCGTATCTGTGTGGGAAGCTGGCTTTGCTCTTGCTCAGTTCTTGTTCCCTGATGGGGGCCATCTTTTGATGCTGCTGGGATCTGTCCTTTGTAGAGAGCCTCACTTTTCTTGTCCTGCATCCTAACTGTCTACCCAAGAGGCCTAGAAGTGTTACATAACTTGTCTCTTCCTGGTTGGTTTAAAAATATAGAAGGAGGGCCGTGAGTCCTCTTCCACTGTTGCTGTACCCAGATGGGAGAGCTGTAGGGGATCCATGCATTGTGGAAACAGTGCAAGTGCATATCTGTGCATATCTGGTAATGGCCCATCTGGTGATGGTCCAGTGCCCCTCACACCTTGTACACTCAGGCAGGTTGTCATTGTCCCCACAGAGTGAATCTGGGCTACTCCTGGCAGGAGTTAGGTCCTTTGACTCATTCTCCAGTAGGGAGTTTGCTCATGTGACCCTTGGGAATGGGCCCAGTAGTTGAGGTTTTGTTACAGCTATCATGAATGCACCCTCAGTTTCATGTGTCAAGATGAGGGCACCCGGTGGCCAGCTGTGTTCCCAACATCTTTAGGATTCAGGGATGGTTGTGGCAATGCCACCAAGGACATGGGTCAACACACCAGCCACGGGAGAGGCTGTGCTGTGGGTCTGCAGCAGGGGCACTGAGTAGTTTGGGGATGTAGAGAGGAACGTGTTTTCCTTGGAAGTGACCCTAACTTGCCAGTGGAGCTGAGGATCATTTTGTTTTGTTGTGGCCACACTGTCATTAGATCTTGCTGCCTCTCCAGACCTGATTCCATGTCCCACATCAGCCTGGCCCTTATTTGACCCCACCTTAAGCTGTGAATCATCTCTTCCTAGTCACCCCTAGCAGTTAGCCACTTTTCCTCCTCAGTTCTGAGCACCTGCAAGGTAGGAGCTAGGGGACCATCCAGGCTCTGGTAGACCCACGGACCTCTTCTGACCTGAGAAAGGGCTGCCACACGAGCAGGGCCCTGTTAACCTGTCAGAGATGCAGAGTCCTCTGAGAGCTTGCTTCTCAAAGGTGGTGCTGCCTTTAGTGATTAGGAAGGTGAGGCTGTACCCTGGCACAGCCTGGATTAGAGACACCATCCCATTCCTGTTAGACCTAGGGGCTTGCTCTCCTTTTTCCAGGAGCTGTTACTGTCCTAAATACTACAAAGCTATCACAAGGCATGGGGCTGAGGAGAGTTCTGATTTTATTTAGTAAGGGAACAGGAAGGACTGCCTGAGTTGGCGCACACTAGCCACATGAGGGTGCTCGAGTGCTGCTGCAGGACTCCACTGTAAGTCACAAAAGCTGAAGCTGATTCTGTCCTGTCATTAATGGGGTCTCCCTCCTACACCTTCACTTCCCAGAAGATGAGCTGGCAGGAATTGGCCTGTGAGGGTCAGCAGATTCTTCCTTAATGTGTTTCTGCTCCTAATGGCTAATAGGCCCAGAGTCTGTCATTCAACCCCTTGGGACAGAATGTCATTCCAAGAGTAACATCCCTAGTAAATCAGAAATGACTGCTAGTTGCTTTTCTAGTCATATCATTACGTGCAGGACCACAGAGCTGTAGTCTGTATAAATGCCCCTTCAGTGGCTAGACCAGACACCTGCCCCTCCAAGCTCTTTTGGCTCCTGAAGAGCCCTGTGCAGAGACATAGAGGTTCCCCTGAACTCCTCACATTCAGGAAGTGTTGCAGAACAGCAGATATGGGGAACAAGTTAACATGATGGAATCCTGTGTCCACCCCTGTAGCTGTTCTTCTCTGGCAGAGCCCAGAGCCCATGCTCAAGGCCTTGATGTTCAGCAGTATACCCTGCCCTGAGCACGTGGACACCACGGGTGCCTCCACAACTGCTCAGGATTGCACTTTGGAGCAGTGACCAACTGCCTTCTTTTTCTTTGAACAGTGATGGTCATAATTTGAGAGTGAGTAATTGCACTGAGATTGGGAATGGGTTCTAGGTTTATCTTTTTCAAGATCACCTCTGTGGAGGTGTAGTTTATCTATAGCAGAATGCCCCCTTTAGGTGGAGAATGAATGCTGTTATAACATTCTAGGATATATTTGACATGATCAGGTGTTAGAGACCACTACAGAGCTTTTAATCAGGGATTTGGAAATGCTGGGGGTGGGAGGAGATGGAGATGCCCAATGTCCCCCACATGGGCATATATTTCTGGCCTGTGCCTGTGTTGCTACTGTCTGGGACCTGACCACTCTGATTAGGGTCAACATCCCTTTGTGGGAGAGGGACCTCAAAGTTAATAAGGTAGGGACCTAAGAAGAGACAGCTGAAAATTTGTTTTAAAATTGCCTGTGACTTTACTTGGGTCTGGTTCCTCTCTTTATTTAACAGGGACTTGAGCGCAGCTACCTTAACTCAGTCTCTTGTGAATATGGAGAGTGTGCTTCTTTTGACACTGCTCCTGCTGAGCATCGTTCCATGTGCCTCTCTGTCATGGAGAAATATCCAAACTCTTTGCCCAACTTTTTTTTTTTTTTTTTAACTGGAAATCGAATTCAGGACATTGCCAGGCAGGTGCTGTGCCACTGAGCTACATCCCTGGCAGCGCCCACCTTTTAAATTGGGTTATCTTTATTGTTGCAAATCATGTAGATTCAAAAACATATTTGTCCAACTCTCAAAGTTTAAGTGATATGTATTTTGTAGATTGTTAAGACTTAGGTATTCTTTCAGAGCTGCTTTTGGCCTTTCCATCAGCAGGAGGCAAATCCAACCTTTGTCGCCCTTCCAGGCTTGCTCTCTGCCTGTTGGACAGCTGACCACTTGGGAGACATCCATTGTCCAGGTCCATGTGACCCCACTGAAGGGCTCCCTCCTTCACCTGACATGTGGGTCCCTGGTCATGAATGCAGGATGTGCTGCTGATAGGCTGGCAAACCCATGTTGAAGCTCAGTGCGGTTCCAGGAATGCAGGCGTGCTGGAGGCTCTGCATGAACACTGACTAGCCCAGCACATTATACAGGCCTTGAGGGCTGTGTGCCAATGACACATACATATCATCCTCAGTTCTCCTTGCAGGACCGTGGCCCCATTCTAGGTTTGAACTCAGATTTTCATTATTAAGTTGGTAGTATACCTGGGGCCCAGGTGGGGCAGGAACAGAAGCTCTAGCAAGGCACATCCTGACCGTGGCATTCCACCCAGGCCTGGGCTGCAGTGCGACTGGGGTGGCTTCAGGAGCCATCGGTTCCTTCGCAGACTCTGAGCCTGGCGAGTGGAGTGTATAGTAGACTTCCGGTCGACTGATGTGTGATGTGCGCAAAATGCTGTGTGTGCATCTGTCAGAGTGCCATTTAATTCACTGGTTTGTGTGAGAGCTTAGGAATGTGGTTCCCACAGAATACATCATGAAGCAAGCGATGCAGTTCTGGTGCCCACTGGGTCCTCTTGGGCCAGGTGCGCAGAAGACAGAGCTCCAGTTCTGACCAGGAATTGGACTCCATGAGCCACAGTGCATGCAGTCCTTCCTAAAAATGAAGTTAAAAGAGTTAGCAACTTTTATGTTGATAACTGCACAAGGCTCCATCAGAAGAAAGTACCCTGATCTGGAGCGTGTACAGCTCGTCTCTCCCCACAGTGTCCTTTGCCTGCTCATAGCATGCGGTCTTATCATCTTATCATGACCCCACATCTTCCACGAACCATAACCTCTTATCTCTCCTTGCCTAGACCTTAATTCTCCCCACTGACCTTGACTCTCTTACACTGACCTTGTCTCTTGGTTCATGGCTTTTCTTGCTGTTAGTTAGTTTTATTTGCTGTGACAAAATACCTCAGAAAAACAACTTACAGGAGGAAAATATTTACTTCCTTCATGCTTTCAAAGGTTTCAGTCCATGGTCTCTTGGCTGTAATGCCAAATGATGACATGGAGCGTGGTAGAGAAAAGCTGCTCACCTTGTGGCAGCCAGGAAATGGAGTGAGGAAAAGCCCAGAAAGGGGCAGGGGACAAAAGCACACCCTTCAAACAACGACCTGCTTCATTCAGTTAGGTCCCACTTCCCAGTAGCCCCATTCAACTGGTAAACCAGCTCGGCAGTGGATTAATCTAGATTACTTCGTGAAGTTAGAGCCTTCATGGTCCAGTTACTTCCCAAAGCACGTTAGCCGGTAATGAAGTCTTCATGCAGTGGGTCTTCTGGGGACATCCTGGGTCCCTCCCTTAACAACTGATCTCTTGATTCCCCTCGCTGCTTATGCTGATGTGACCTGTCCATGTGTCACCCTCATCTGTCTCTGATTGAACCTCCACCTGCTCATCCAGCTGAGGCAGCTCTCTTCCTCTGTCCCTAGACTTTGATCTGCACCACTTCTGGCACTGGAGCAGCTTCGCTGACTATGTGCAGTGTGTCCTGGCCTTCACCGGTGTGGCGGGCTATGTCACCTACCTGTCCATCGACTCGGCCGTGTTTGTGGAGACGCTGGGCTTTCTGGCTGTGCTGACAGAGGCCATGCTGGGTGTGCCGCAGCTATACCGAAACTACCGCCACCGCTCTACCGAAGGCATGAGGTAGGGAGTGCCACTGCAGAGGCTCTCACAGCCCTGGGACACTGTCCAGGTACCTGTAGGTACAGGGGAATCAAACTGGTGGACACATTGGTCCTTTGGCGTCTCGTCTGAGTGATGTGTTCGTGTGGGATGGGGTGGGGCAGTCCTCTGCTGAGCTGATTATGTCCTTTTAGGGGTTACTGTGATTGAGACTTCAAGGAGCAAAGTGCTAGGATGGCTGGATATGGCAGTCACCTACAAGACCAAGGGCATTGCAGATCTGGTGACCCTTCCATGGGTACAGTTACCCCTGTGGCACTGCCCTGTGGGACCAGCTTGACCTCCTGCTGACATGTTGCTGACATGTTGGGTGGACCTGCTTGACCTCCTGCTGCTGACATGTTGGGTGGAGGTGGGTGCAAGTGCAGTGTGGAAGCACTGTCTGCACTAGGCAGGGAACACGCTCCATAGATGATACCGGTGCATCACCAGTACAGGTTCATTGGAGACACTGGAGGAAACAGTTTTGCTAAAAACTGATCAGCTATTGAGGAAGTAGACCAGCTGTTTCTTAACTTAGTACCCTAGTTCTCCTTGTAGGTTTGTATGGGGTTCCCATGGTGCCCCATGCTGGGGGACTCCACAATAGGGCTAGTGTCCTTGGCCTCGTACTCATTTAGGGAAGTATAGCAGCCATGTGGTGCGGGTGCGAGGCCCAATCCAACAGTTGGACTTCTGCCCCTTCCCTCTGGTGAGGGTCTCACAGAATGATCTTCTTTGTGAGGAGGTGGCAGGATGGGTGTATACTCTGCCCACTGAAACCCACTCAGGACCCTTCCCCTGGGCCAGTGTTCTGACTCCCTGGAGAACTGGACACCATGTGGTTTGCACAGGGGCTGCCTTTGTCTGGCAGAGAATGTGGTAGTCCTCCCAAAATGTGAGTTTGTGGAGGCAGAGGGAACAAGAAAGACATGCACTCAGGCTCAGGTATTAGGTCCCTGCATGTGAACACTCCAGAGACTTGGTGGGAGGGAAGGCACACAATCTAATTGTGGCCCAGGGGTCTAGTTTTACTGTGAATATTGGAGGGACACACATGTTCAGACTGGGGCAGGGCTCAAGTCGACTCTTGGATGTGGGCCCTGGAGCTCGGATGTGAGAGGGGGGTCCCCTACCTAATAATGGAAACCCTAAGACCACAGCTGTAGCTGCCTAGTGCTGTTTGCACCTCAGCTCTTGTCTTGGTTTTAGCATAACCCTTGGGCAAGTTCTGGAAGCCTGGCAACTTTTCTTCCAGATCTGAGATGTGTTTCACAACCCCAGCATTAGATGATACAGCTTTTAGGTTCTCTGTTTCCAGCTAAGGGCTAAGGCACAGTGGAGAAGGCAGCATGGAGCTAGGAAAAGATAGGTGTGTGGAGGCCTGGAGCTGCCTGCTGGGAGGCTTCTTGGGGAAGGCACTAGACTGCTTTGGGTGCTTGCCTAGTCGCACTGCTGCAAGGTTAAGCTGGTGCTGTGGTCTTTCTGTCATCCCCAGAAAGCTCTTTCTTGCTGAGTTGTCTCCTAGGCTTTGAGTGGGGTCCACACATCTGTCCTTCTGGACTCAGGTGCTGCCTCTGCTCCATTCCAGATTCTGCTTAAGCTCAGGCGTATACTGTCCATATTCCTCGATGCTCGTTGGACTGTCCAGCAGGAAGCATGACTGGAACTTCTCAGCTTCCTGTGTACCCTTATTTTCTCCAGTTGGAGCACTGTAGTACCCAGAGATCTGGTGGGATTTGTGACTCTTAGAACCATTGTGGTCAGTGATGTCTGAAAATGAATTTCATGGAGTATCATTACTTCCAGTGTCGGATTTAAAATGATGTATCTAAAACATGTATGGAGGTACAAGTTGCTTTTAGATATATAAAAAACAGGAGTTTGGTGGCAAGGGGTAATGTGACAGTGTGAAGATTTTGTCTCTTTCTTGAAGAACGCACTAGCACCTCTGTCTGCCCTTGGCTGGGGAGTTTTGGTGCCCTGGAGTCAGTGTCAGGACCTCAACTTCAACTGCACCTTAGACAGGACATCATTAGGATGCTGAAAACCAGACAGAGACTTGTGAATTCTTGAGTTGCCTAATTGAGTAGTCTGGTAATATACCTCCTTCTGGAAAAATCCTACCTTAATGGACACATGTGCACAATTAGGTGTATACATACACCTACACACAGGTGTGGACACAGTGTGCATCTAGATCCCCACACATACATTCATGAGTCCCCTTTGTGCACATACTCATACACATATGCCCCCTACCTAGGCACATGAGTATAAATGAGTGCACATTAAGCCTACACACAGATGTACACAGGCATACACTTAGACCTATAGATGTACAGATGCATGCATACATGCACATATATGATCCTTCTTGCATACACTCACATACATGAATGTGCCCCAGGGCACACATTGTACATGCGTGCATATAGGCACAGAAGCACCTATACCCACACCTGTACAGATGAGTGTGTACATTTACACATGCATGTGCAGGCATGCCCCTAGGGCCACATACATGCACATTAACACACATCTTCCCACACATGCATACACAGACACTTTTTCTGCCTTGTAATAACTGCCAGGGATACTTCTGAATAACTTCCCTTTTAAAAAATAAGTGGTTGTAATTTTGGAACCAGCCATAAGAAATGATGAAGTTTTTGAAGTAACTTTACAAATTAGTACAGCAGGCCTGGAAAGACAAATTCTGTGAAGATGTTTGCATTCTTTTTCCTCCAGGTTTTACTAGATTAGAAGACTATTCCTTAACAAGTAATTATTGGAGCGTGAGGGTGGATGCCAAAGATAAGGGGGGCTGAGCATTCAGCAGCCTCCAGCATTGGCACTCATTATTACTGAGGAGCAGGGAAGGAGTGCACCAGGGAAGACATTGGAAATACAGAACTTGAAGGCAGGGACACTGTAGATGGATGGAAGCAGACCCTGGTGCAGGGGCATGGTTGTGAGAAATGGTAGAGGACATGGTGAAGGAAGGCAGGTAGCTGTGGCCAAGGCATTGAGCAGGAAGCTGAGGCAAGGGCTACCCTTCATGGCATTGGTGACCAGACTTTATGCCGCATCTTTGTGTTCTTTCAGGGCCATTCCAGCTGCTCTGGTCATCTGGGATTTTGGCCTTCATGCCATTGCATGCTGTAGCCTGCAGCTGGCTCTGTGTCTAACCTGTCCTGTGCAGACCCCTTGGATTCACAGCTTGTTTGGAAGCAGAGCATTTCTTTTCCACTCATAAGAGGCAGACAGATCTGTGAGTGGAAGGTGCTGTGTACCACATTTGTGATTAAGCAAGCCCTGGAGCACACAGGCTAGTTGGCCTGTCCACTGGAACAGGAGGACTGAAATAAAGAGTACAACAAAAGCCTTCGGACATTAAAAAAAAATAACTCTATTGAGATGTAATTCACATGCCATAAATCACTGGACGTGTACCATCTCAGAGCGTTTGTGTCACCCTAAAAGCTTGAAACCCATTCTCATTTACAGTCGTTCTCCATTCACCCCAGTCTCTTCCATCTACCACCACCTCCTACCCCAGTCCACTTTGTTTCTTCTGCAATTTCTTTTCTGGACATATCATATAGATGGAACCCTCTAGTGTGCGAATCTTAGCATCTGGCCTTTACCATAGTGGAGTGTTTTCAGGGTCCTCCACATCATGGGTGTGTCAGTATTTCATTCCTTTAATGGCCAAATAGGGCGTCATGTGAGTGTACCAGGTTATATTCATCTGTTCTTCAGTCAGATGTTTGGGTTGTTCAGTACCTTTCAGGATTTCATGAATGCTCCCCTGAACATTAATGTGCACGTTTTTTATATGGATGCCTGTTTCCTTTTCTCTTGGGCTAATGTCTGGGCATGGAGTGGCTGGGTCATGTGGTAATTCAGTGTTTGAGGTGCTGTCAGCTGTTTTCCATGGTGGCTGTACCATTACGTCTTCCCACAAGCTGTGTGTGAGGTCCTCATTTCCCATATGCCTTTCCAGCCATCCATGTGGGTGTATAGTAGGGCCTCACTGCTGCTTTTGTTTTACTCTACTGGGGTTTGAAGCCAGAGCTTCACTTATGCTAGGAAGTGGGCTATACCACTGGGCTACATCCTTAGACCTTTTTATTTTTTATTGGAGATAAGGTGTCACTGAATTGCCCAAGCTGTCCTCAGACCTGCAGTCCTTTTGCCTCAGCCTCCCAAATGACTGGGTTTACATGGCCACTGTGCCTGGCTCATTACAGTTTTGATTTGCATTTTCCTGCTGACTTTGACTACAGAGTTGTCTCTCTCTCTCTCTCTTTTATTTTTCTCTTTTAGAGAAAAGTTGTTTTTATGCAGTTCAGGCTAGGCTTGAACTCACTTTGTAGCCTAGGGTGGCCTGAATCTTGTAGTGATCCTCCTGCCTCAACCTCCTGAGTGCTGGGATCATGTGCATGCACCACCATGTCCAGCAAGCATCTTTTCATGTGCTTATTGCCCCCCTCTTATATTTTCTTTGAAAAAATGTCTGTTCAGGCTCTCTGTCCATTTTTAAATTGGCTGTGTGTGTGTGTGTGTGTGTGTGTGTGTGTGTGTGTTTCTGGGTTGCAAGTTTTTCAAAAGTATTTCCTGGATATTAAAATGTTTCAGATACCTGATTTACAAATATTTTCCCCCATTCTGTGGTTATCTTCTTCATTTGTTGATGGTGTCCTTCACAGCACAAGATTTTAACTTTGATGAGCACAGTGTGTCTCTTTTTCTTATGCTTGTGCTTTTGGTGTGTCACCTAAGAGAGCTCTGTGTAACCCAGGGTCATAGACCACACATTAAGATCTGCTTTGGGTAGATTTTCATTGTGGAGGTGCCTTTGTGGTGGAATAGCTTGTTATGCTCCTTCTCAGGCTGGGGGTGGAGTAGGTCAGCATGGCTGTGTGGGCCACGGCTGGAAGGCAGGCTATGAGCAGGTGCAGGAGCTGGCTTCATCTTCCTGGTATGAAGAAAGGCATTCCTGATGGCTGCCCAGGGCAAGGATGGGGTGAGACATATTTTAGGAACAGTGACTTAACATTCCAGTTTGGAGGAAGACTGCTAGAGCCAATGGTGAGGTAATGAGAACCCAAATTCAAATAGTGGGGGTGAGGGCGTCAGAAGAGGTACTGAAGAGGTTGGTAGCACAGTTGAGGCCTGAAGAGCTCTAACTCTTCCCAGACTATCAGCTCTCAGAGTGGGCTAGAAGTGAAAACCCCGCCTCCAACCTGTGCTGGCTCCATCTACCAGGTTCTCTGCCCCAAGGGTGGGCTCCCCAAGCTCTGTAGGTACATCCTTGACTACAACTGGCAGTTTCTCCTGTTTCAGCTCACAGCTAATTGGCCAAGGCCAGGCTCAGGGTGCTTAGGAAGCCACTGGATAGAACTTCTGAGACTTGCTCTCTGCAAATGTTGTTGAGGCTGAAGGTTATGGAAAACTCAGTGTGGGGAAGAATAGTAATTCCTTGTCTCGGGAAATAACACTGAAAATTCCAGCAGGCAGAGCTGAATGCTCTGGGTCTTTGTAGTTCCTGAGTGTCTACCTGTATTGTGCCTGCAGAGAATCAGCTATGCAGGATGGGCCAACACCCAACCTGCTACCCACTTCCTTTACCCACCTCTCAAATTGTGTGATGGTGGTTACATTCCTGTCCTGGGGGACAACAGTGTGATCACTCACGAGACATCCTGCCTGAAGTCCAAAGGCAAGCTGAATGTCTCCACAGCTAAAATTATCCCCAGGCACTGAGTAGCTACCCGTGCCAGCACTGACCTTGTATCTCCCTTGCTGTGGTGTACAGTGCACCTGGGCACTCAGGGCTGCAGGGTCATTCATACCAAGGGGCCCAGGAAGACTGTCTGGGACAGGGACAGGTGGTCCTGGGGTCAGGGCTGCAGCTGCATTTCCTGTTGCCCTGGCCCCTGTCCCTTCCTAGCTTTGGAGTTAAACCTACAGAATCCCACACCTGCTTACTGTGTGCTGTGATATTGGGAGAATTACCCAGCCTCTTTGCCAGCAGGGTCACCAGGCACCCTCTTGGCATTTCGTTTAGTTGCAGTGTTGGAGATTGAAGCCAGGCTCTTTGCACATATCCCCAGCCATTCATTTATTTATTTATTATGCATTTATGCATTTATGTATTTATGTATGTATGTATGTATTTATTTATTTATTTATTTATTTATTTTTGAGGCAAGGTCTTGTTAAGTTGCTAAATACCCAGGCTGAGTTATAAAATTTGGAATCTGTCTCAGCCTCCCAGAGTGCTGAAATTGTAGGTATGTGCCACCACGCTGGCTGCCTCTTGGTGGTTTGTAGTTGCCGTCTGCCAGTGCTCAGCATACATATGCAGCAGTGAGGGCAGCTGTCTCTGCTCTGGGGCCATCTCATTCTCTGCTAGTTGTCCAGCCTTGCAGCAAAGCAGGCTTAAACCTAGCCCAAGCTACACCCAGTTTCAGTCTCTCAACAGGCCAGAGTAATGTCCTGTGTTGCTGGGTCACACTGCTAACCTATGTCTTCCTGTCCTCCTGGGTTACTGCTGACCTTGTGTGTCCTGTCCTCCTGATTCACTGCTATCCTCTTGTGTCTCTGCAGCCTCAAGATGGTACTCATGTGGACAAGTGGTGACACCTTCAAGACAGCCTACTTCCTGCTCAATGGCGCACCCTTGCAGTTCTCTGTCTGTGGCCTGCTGCAGGTGCTGGTGGACCTGGCTATCCTGGGGCAAGCCTACACCTTCGCCCATAACCCCCAGAAGCCGGTGCCCCACACGGCACACCCTGCCAGTGCCAAGGCCCTCTGAGGAGTATAGTGACATGTGACTGCCAGCCTTGGGCACTAGCCAGTGCCTGTGCTCCCTGTGTTGGGGCAGAATCCTGTGGTCCATGCAGGAGAATGGCCATGTGGGCAGAGATAGACTGGGTGTGGGTTCTCCACCAGCCTCTGGGTGGAGTGCTCAGGACAGGTGGGCTGGGCCAGTATTCATGCTCCCCACCATAGGTATGGTGAGAGCAGATCTCACACCTAGAGCGGGCCTTCAGGTGTTTTTAAGGTGGTAGACAAAGCAAGTATCTTCCCTATGTCTTCTTGGAAAACACTGGCCTGGCCCTGAAGTACTCAGTGATCTTCTTGGCCTGGCTCATAATATAGCCTCCCTGATTAAGTCTGGAGGAAGAAGGCCTTCAGCCCCAAAGACAGCGTACTTCTGGCGTAAAAAATGTTTTAGAGGTGAGGAATCCCAGCTGCTGGCAGCCCCATCCGTTGCCCACCTATTGTGCCAAGCTGTGAATCTGCTGTGCTTGGAGATGGACACCGCTGGCCTGACACTTGTCACTGTATTTTGTCCCTTTCAGTTTAATCTGAGATCATGCCATTCTCAGCAACCCTATGCTGACCTGGCTGTTACTGGGCCTATAGTTCCAGATGCTTCTGTGTGGCTCCTACAGATGGCATCTTCCCTTCTGCTGGGCAGCGGATCTGCTTCCAGTGTACAGGTCTCTGCTTCTGCAGTCAACACCAAAACTCCATGTACCAAAGCTCAGCTACTGTGTAACTTGCTGTGGCTGGCAGGAAACCATCAGCACTGTCTTGCCTTCTGAGTTTCCCTCAGAACTCTTGAATGTTTGAGTGAGGCTCTTAGCTCTTTGGCTCATAAAGATGCTTTGAAAATGTGCATTTTTTTAAATCAAAGGGAGATGTATCTAATGGTTATTCCTTCTAAATTAAAATGTTACTGATTGCAGGCTGCAGAATGAATGTACCCCATGTGGCAGCTTTGGGACAATAAACTGCTTGTAGATCTATTATGGGTGGTCAGGGTTGAAAGGCCGGGGCCTATCGAGGTTCTAGGAAGCTGGCACAAGACTGGATATAAGAGAGTGCTTGGTGATTAAGCCAGCAGATATTGGAGATTCTGGACACAGGTTACCACAGGGATCAAAGCCAGTTCCATGTGAGTCCAAGCCCTGTGACAGTGACAGGATTGTGTAAATCCATGGATGTGGAGCAAGGAGGCTTTGGGGATCACTGGTTGTCTGTGGCCATAATTGAGGAAGCCAAAGTACAGAGAAGCCACACACAAGACACTGTTGGCTGGTCTCTTCAGATGGCCCCAGAGCTCCTGACCCTGTGTTGCCATAGTCTGGTAGCCAAGGCAGCCATCCTTAGTATGCAGGGACCAGGAATGGATCTCAGGCAGTTTCCCAGTGGGTGTGTGTGTTTGTGTGTATGCGCGCGCGCGCGCGTAAATGGTGACTTTTTAAAATCTCAGTCACATGACTGCTGTCCTGAATGACTTCACTTTGAACAACAGATGTACCCAGGAAGCAGCTAGTGTACTGTGTGTCTTGCCAGAGTCTCACAACAGGTGTTGCCTGTGAGGATTTAATTCAAATGTGAAGGAGTGGGCTGGTGGGAATGAGGGTTTGTGTCCCCTAAAACCAGACAGGAAACAGACCTGCCCAGGCCCCAGCCCTCTGCCATCTCCTGTGGGGGAGGATGGTTCCCCTTGTATCTTCAGAAGATGAAGGAGCCTGGGGGTTGTGTTGTCTCCTGTCCCCACCCCACTATTAACCAGGTGTTCATGGTGCAGGTCAGTGCCCTCTGCACAGGAAGAAGTATCTTGTCCTCAGAAGAGAAAAGGAAGAAGGGCACGCTGCACTCAGGGCTAACGAAAGTAGCTGACAGTGTCTTTAGTAATCTGGTGTCTGGCTGCTGTCAAGCCTCAGAGCTGTCACTGTGAAGGCTTCCCGAAACATGTGGAGCCTGTACTCCTGTTGAGGGCACATGCCAAGAGGAGGTAGGTCTGAACACAGGATCCTTTAGGTGCCTTCTGACTCCAGTCCAACTTTGGAGACAGCTCTGGCTTTCAAGTGGACTTAGCAGGTCTTTGTATGTTTTTGTACCTTTTTACCACTGGCCTTGACCCTGGCATGTGGCCCAGTACAGAGAGGACTTTGCCCCAGGGAGTGCAGGAACCAGGTGCTTGACAGTGCACCTGGTTTCTAGATCCAGGTCACTGGCTGGGTGGGCAGGTTTCAGCCAGCTTGCCACACCTGGCTGGGCCATCTTGGACAGCTACTTCCAAGTCTCAAGTGAGGATATCTTTGACTCTAAGGAGCTTGTATAAGGACTGCAAGAAAGTGAACTGTCCTGTGTTTGCTGACCTCCTCTCCTGGCTCAGAAAGGATAGTACTTGGTCACTGGCAAGACTTAGTTACTTGTTTCCCAAGTAACGTGCATCCAAGCCCCCTCTCCCCTGCCTGGAAATGGGTGGAGCCAGGTAACTGCATGCCAGTGCATTGCTGGGGGCAAGGATGAGGAAGACAAGGGTGGGGAGCTGAGGCCCAACCACCGCCTACCAGAACCCAGGGCATCATGGAAAGCTCAGCCCAGCCTGGCACCCTGAGATTGCCCAGCTTTGTTCTGGGTTGAGGCTGGGTTTGCTGTGCAGTCAGATCTGAGAACCTGGCTCCTTGTGAGCTTTGCCACCCCAAAAGAGGCCAGGTCACCTGAAAAGCTGGTGTCAGAGGTCCAAAGTGAGGAATTACTTTACTGAAAGCTCATGGTTTTCTGATCCAGACCAGTGCCGATGTCACAGTCCACGCAGTTGCAGGGTGAGCTTGCTGTCCTGCCACAAGGCACTGAAGTTTGCTCAGTGCCTCAGTGACTGCACACCCTGGCAGAGTCCGCCCCCTAGGCTTTGCATAAGGGATACCAGCAAGGTCAGATGCATTCTGGTTATTGCAGTCATGTGAATCAGCTGACTTCCCCACCACCACAGGAAAACCCCTCTCTGATCTTTGGAACCCTGCACTTAGGACCCCAAGGACTGCAGGTGACACTGGCCCTGAGGAATTCAGCCAGGAGCTATGCAGGAGAGGCCAGCATTTTTTATTGGGTTGCAGTGAAATCTCAGTCTGCAGCTGCAAGGGCTTCCCCACACACCAGTGGCCTTGCCTGATGCTACCAAGCAGTGGGGCAGGAAGGGTGCCCCACAGACAGTGGGACCCCCTGGATGGCACATTCTTAGGCTTTCAGTAGCTCGGGTATGGTTGTAGAGCTCACTAAAATGAAGTACAAAGCAGCACAATTTGTAAAGTTCCATTTTTCCCGTCCCTACAGAGAAGAGAAAGGCTCATACTTATGGAAGGATTTGCTCCCACCCCGACCTAAGCTGCTGGAGCTACTTGGAGGAGACCCATCCATCCTCTCCTCTTAACTGTCTAAGCCAGGCCTTGAGAGGAGAGGCCTCAAGTCTCAGAGATGTTCCAGAAAAGGAGATGTGATGTTCCAGAGGGGTGAGCTCTGGGGTGCGCAGACCAGCTGGGAGGGCAGGGGAAAGGCTTGGTTCAAATGCCTACATGCAAAGCTTGAGCTTTGCCACCCCAGAGGAGGCCAGGTCACCTGAGAAGCTGGTATCGGAGGTCCAAGATGAGGAATTACTCTACAGCGGAAGCTCATGGTTTTCTAGATGCAGACCAGTGCCCACGCTGCAGAGCCAGTTCATGCTACTGGGCTGAAGGGTGATTCTCGCTCAGCGCCTCGGCGATCGCGCGTCCCCAGCAGAGTCTGCCCTCTCAGCGTCTGGCAAGCTGTCCTCGGTGGTGGTGGCTGAGCGCGTGCTGTCCTCGCGCGTGCTATCCTCCCCCAGGGCCGGCTCGGGGCTGGCGGCGCGCTGCTGCTGCTCTTTGAGCTCCGAGTAGGAGCGTGAGAAGGTGTGGAAAATGGAGGTGACAGGGAAGGCCATGAGCAGGATGCCGCTCAGGATGCTGCTCAGCGCCACCACTTGGCCCGGTAGGCTGCGTGGTACCATGTCGCCATAGCCCACGGTGGTCATGGAGATGACGGCCCACCAGTAGCTGGCTGGCACGCTGGAGAAGTCGCGGCGCGCGCCCAGCTCGCGCTCGGCCAGGTGCACAAGCGGCGCGAACAGAGCCATGGCCACGCAGAGGAAGAGCAGCAGCAGCCCGAACTCGCGCGCGCAGCGGCGCACGGTGAGGCCCAGCGAACGCAGCCCCAGCGAGTGGCGCGCCAGGCGCATGACGTAGAGCACGCGCAGCGCGCGCAGCAGGCGCAGGACCAGCCCTGCGCGCTCCAGTAGCTTGCTGCCCGCGGGCCCCGCAGCCAGGCCGACGAGCAGCGAGACGTAGAAGGGCAGAATGGCCAGGATGTCGATGATGTTGAGCGGCGTCCGCAGGAAGGCGCACTTACTTTCGGCCTGCAGCGAGCGCAGCAGGAACTCGAAGGAGAACCAGGCCACACACACCGTCTCCAGCACGAAGAGGCTGTGGCACTTTGCAGAGCACTCGCCCTGGAGAGGAGAGGGGACACGTGGTTGGGACAGCGCTCTGCCCTTCCAGGGGAAGTGCGCCTCGGGCTGTGGGAGGTGGGACAGAAGCTTGCTGAAAAGGCTCAATTCGTGTTTTGAAAAAAGAGATGGAACTACAGAGCATCGTGTAAGCCAGACTCAAAGTTATGTCCACTGTTTCCTTTTGCATAAGAAACCAAACAAAAAGTGGCAGGAAATTAGAAGATTAGAAGAATGATTATTGGACAGCGAAGGGGATCAGAAGCACAAGAGAGGAAAAAGGGGGTGATGGGATAAAGACAATATAGTTAAACAGATGCACTGATTTACCAAAATGAACTTCGTCATTTTGTTTTATCAGCGTGTACTAATAATGAAAAAGTTAAAACAATTCGTTTTAAAAATATTTAATTGGACATTAGTTGGTATGAAAGTTGATACACTTTGTTGAGCCAGGAATCTGGAAAGTTACTTAACCCAGAGCCATTTAAGGCCTCTCAACTGATGACTCTCCAGGCCTGTAAAAACGAAGAAAGGTTAAAAATTACCAACTAACCTAACCTGTCACCCTAAGACAAGTGGGAAAAGATGAGTAAATAAAACATTTAGCAAGTAGAAAGAATGAGGCAATAAAGCTTACAGCTAGAATGAATGAAACAGAACACTGAACCCAAAAGCTGGTTCTTTGAAAAGAAAGCAAATTTCTAGCTGGTGTGACCAGAGGAAAGAAGACTCAAGCTACCAGAATCAGAAATGCAAGAAGGGACATTTTGCTGCCTGAAGGGAGTAAAAGGGGCCACTGAATATCATAGATAGAGGCAAACTGCAGAAATGGGCATAGGAAGAAACTGACCATCTGATAGAACTAAGCCAAGTGAAAAGAATGAATCAGCAATTGACAAGCTACGCAAAGAGAAACTCCAGGGCCAAATGTCTTGGCTGCTGAACTCTGCCAACAGAATACAAATAAGTCTTCACAAACAACTACCATATACTGGAATGCCAGCTTACACTGTGAGGCTAGTATTTACCCTGATTAAAAACAGAAGTCATAAAAAACTACAAGCCAATATCTCTTATGTATACTGATGTAAGAAACCATAACCCTATAGCAGCAAAGGAAGAGGATTAGAATCCATGACAGAGTTGGGTTTATCCAGGGAAGCTAGTTTTGTATCTGAAAAATCAATATAATACATTATAATCATCATAAAAACTAAAATTCACAATCAGCACAGAAGTTTTAACAAAATCCATTTTTTTCATCACACTCAACAAGCTAGAAACTTCCTCTAACAGGACTCAGAGAATCCCACAGCTGAATCATAGATGAAGATTTGCTGGTCCCACTAAGATCTGGGACAAAACACCCTTCAACACTGTACTGAAGGTTCTAGCCAGGATAATCAGGCAAAAGAAAGGAATAAACTTATCCAAGCTGGAAAGGAAGAAATTAGATTCTATTTGCAGGTGACAAACCACTAAATCCACTTAAAAAAAAAAAAATTAGAGCTAACATGAGTTCAACAAGGTTGTTACGACATAACATCAATATATAAAAATCAATTCTTTCTGTAGCATACTTACAATGAACAATTTGAAAATGAAGTTAAGGGAAAAAATTCCATATAAAATAGCATAGTAAATTATGACTGTAATCCTAGGTCTCTGGGAAGCTGAGGCAGGAGGACTGCAGGTTTGAGCCCAGCCTTGGAAAAACCCTGTCTCAAAGTAAAAAGTAAAAATATAACTGGAAATGTAACTCACTGCAAAAGCCCTAGTGCCACAAAAAAAACAAAACAAAACACAAACCCGCAAGCTAGGACATTGCTTGGTAGAACATTTCTTAAAGGAAAAAAAAAATTAAGATGGTATACAGGGCCAAGGATATAGATCCATGGCACAGTGCAAGGGCCTGGGTTTGATTCCCAGCACCTCCCCCCAAAAAAGAGACACCAATTGCCAATAAAGCAATGAAAGCATGCTTGACATCACTAGTCACAGAAATGCACAAAAAATCACCCTGAGGATCTCTTCACACCTAGTAGAAGAGTAGAATCAAGAAACCAGGCAATAAGTATTGGGAAGAAGATGCAGAAACCGGAATTTTCAAGCACTGCTGGTGGGAATGTAAAATGACCCAGTGACTCTGGAAAACTATCTCAAATGACTAAGCAGAGTTCCTATCTGACCCAGAAACTCCACTCAAAGGTATTTGTCCAAGAAAAAAGGAAACATATGCCTACACAGAACCCTGTATATGAATTTTATAGTACCTCTTATTCACAAGAGATGAGAGGCACACCAACCCAAATGCCCACCAGTGGATGAAGAGATTAACAAAATGTAGGGTAGACAATGGAATTCTACTGGATCATTAAAGAGGAATAAATTACTGGCACCAACATAAATGAACCTTGGAAACATTTCGTGAGAAAAACCAGATTCGAAAGATCACATACTTCATGATTCCCATTCATATGAAAGGTAAAGTAAGAACAACTATTTCTACAAGGACAATATGTAATTTATCAACCAGTAATCTCTTACTGTTTATCCTTTTTTATTTGAAATTCTGTAATTTCTACCTTTTTCTGTTTTTTTTTTCTCTTTAAATAAAAAAAATTTAAAAAAAAAAAAAAAGAAAGGTAAAGAAATCATCAGGAATAGAAAGTGGGTCAAAGGCTGCAGGGGCTGCCCACGGTAGCACAAGAGTGATCCTAAGGACCCAGAGCTGCTTTAATCCTAAAACTGACCAAGGTAAGGGCTGGACGGGTCTGTGAATACACTGGAAACCACTGAATTGGGTACTTTCAATGTTTGAATTGTGGGGCATGTTAATTATATCTCAATGGGATGGTTGGTAGGCTGAGGCTGTGGCAAGTCCCACTCCCGCCTTGGGGGTATGTTCAGGGGCTTGTAGCGGTGTCTGTCAACAGGAGAGAAGAGGCACTGACCACAGGCAAACTTCTAAAGCTACTGCCTCTCACCTGACACTACAGCTAATATCCCACTCCAGCCCCAGCCTCCTCTGCACACGGTGCCCACCTCGGCAGTTCCGGGTCCCCCAGTCACCTCTTTCCCTGTGTAGGGAACCAAGGTCACAGCACTTCTATCTGAGCTCCTGGCCATCTGCTTTCCAGGTCCTAGGCCCACATACAAGGAGCATCCCACAGTATCCTGTCCTCAAGGACCCAAGTCCTGTGTGCATCTGGAGACAGAAGCTTTGTGTTTGATGCCTGGGAGGGGACACAGGGCAGGAGCCTCTGGGCAGAGGGGGCAACGAGGTAGGGGATTGAACAAGGACAAGTAAACAAGAAGCCATGGGGCAAAAATTGAGAAACCAGGCACAAGGATGACTATGTCAACACATCAGGAAACCTTCAGATAAATGTCGCCCCAAAACCAAAAGTAGATGACACTGGCCTGTGTCCTACCACATTTGCTTTGCTGTTTTATTTCCCATCCATCCCACCCCACAGCTTTGGATGCCATTATACTGCCTCTGAAAACCACATATGGTCAAAAACTTCCGGGAGGAGAGCCAGCCAGACGCACTGTTGTCCATCCCCAACTATGGACCCTCCATGAGCCCAGGACCTTAAGTGCCTGCCCCATCAGGGCTGCCAGCTCTTCTCAGTGGCCTGCTCTCACTCTTGGGAATGTATTTTCACCTCTTTTGCCTTTAAAAACTATTCCTTTGTTACTTTTTCTGAATGTCCTTGTTTGGGCTATCAAGAATCTGGACAGGACTCTGAGGCTGGCTGTCCCATTGCAGAAAAGTCCTGGACTTTCTCTTACAGCATGACCTTGCTCAAGACAAATCTGATGCAACCAGTGGAGAGCAAGTCTAGGCTCAGCAACCAATTTTTAAGGCCACAGATATCTGGTCTTAAATAGCTGGCTGTACAGTCAGCATGCACCCTCTTACATGGAGGGGTGCAGGTAGGTGGAACCTGTGGGGGCCTGCCTCATACTGTCCTGTAGACTGAGTGCTGGCACTGATGATTGAATCACCTCGTCTGCAAGAAACTCAGAGAAAATGGCTCCCACAAGCCTCTCCGTTCCTACCACAGTCTGAGCTGGCCATGTGCTGTTCAGGGCGATACGCACGTGGCACAGTCAGTCTCCTTCTCTTACTTCCATATTAACACATGGTGGGAACGCTGTGCTTGACCTTCAGGATTATCTAACCTGTGTGACTGGAAATGCTGACTGCACTTCCTTCCATGCTGATGAGAGGAGGGGGACAACACTGACACCTGACACAGCCTCCTCTGGCCCTGGCCCCATCGCCATGGGTAGGCTTCTGGCAAGTCTATGGGGTCCCCATCTCCAGACGTCTGGGATGCAAAAGCTATATATGAATTCTAGAGCATGATGTGGACTGAAACCCTGATGGGCATTTCCGTCAAGACACAGGGCATTCATACAGATGTCTAGTCCACCACCTCTCAGCCTCCCTCTTCCTATGCTCTCTGTCCTTCATGCTGTGGCCCCATGGTAGTGGTGGAATAAACAAACTGGGTATCTGCAGGGAGTTCAGAGACCTAGGAGACGGGGTACCAAGGCCCAGCATGTGTTCACTGAGTCATCCTGGTCATCCTCATAATGTGTGAGGAGGGTACCTGTAGCAGAATATGCCCCTGCTCCAGCCAGTATACTTCAGTTTCTTAGTTGCCCAATTAATAGTTCCTGTTCCAGTTGCTCTGTCTCTTAGAAATGGCTGGGCATGGTGATGCATATCTGGACACCATGATGCACATTTTACAAACCAGTCTCCAACTGACAAGTCATTCTGCCCCTGTACTTCCTGCTTGCTTATTCCACAATAAGCCCCAGACCACCAGAGATCAGGGCCCAATATTCTGGGAATGATCCCCATCAGTGCCTGTCGACTTAAACGTATCTGCCTCCAAATTCAGGGTGTCATTCCAGTGTGTCTGTTTGCCACTGCATTCCCATGTGGGGGACCTTTAGTGGGCTTGATCACTGGTTGGAGCCAGAGGATAGAGGGCATTTAACAAGCTGGTGGCTAGTCAGGAGAAGTCACTTCTACATTTTTCAAATGTAGAAAACAGACCTTGATTCATTGTGATCTGACATGTCTGTCCTACTTGGCCAAAATCAGGTCAAAACTAAGCCTGCACCTTATCTGGCCTTCTGCACTGAAATCCCCTCTCATCGTGTCATTTTCAGCTTCTGCTGAGTTTTTTCCTTGTGGTTTCTATAGTCACACTGCAGGCTGCAGTTGCCCTGTGCAGTCTAGCTTGAGCCATGCATTTATCCATGAGCTCTCAAGCCTGGGGGTGGAGGTTCGATAGAGTCTCCGCCACAGAGGCTCAGGCTCCTGACAGCTACATTCCTTTCAGCTCTGCCTCCTCTGTGCCAAGCTGCCGTTTTCTAGCTGCCCAGTGCTTTTCTGTGCTTCATCCAGGCCCTGATCATGGCCAGTGGATTGGGGGTCTGAAAGCAGGCTCTTCTGACAGCTTTCATCATCACTCTGTCAGGGTAGATGCTGCTGGGCTCCCAGAACTGGACTAGGTCTGTGAGGAGCTTGGGGAGCCCTACAAACATTTCTGCAGCAGGGAGGAGGCAACCCCAAAGAGCTCCAAATTTTCACCCCTGTAATCTGTTTCATGTTTCCTGCAGGGGTTCTATGCAAACCAAGAGTGAGTTTGCATGCATCTACAGAATCGTACTGAAACATCCATTCCAAGAATGCCACTAGTGGAACCAGTTCAGGAAGCCACTGGAGAGCAAGCAAGCACTGCCCAGGTGGGCCTGGCTCCTGCTTGCCTCCCAGGTGTCTGCTTTCTTTAGAAACTGCAAGTGTTTTCTAGCCCTATGAAGAAAATGTAAAGCAGTAATAAAGGAAATCTCAGAACCTAGGTTTCTCTTTCTCTGTTGGGCTCAGCTAGGTCTCCAGCGTACTCCTGACCTTACAGAGGGAGCCAGCAGAGAATCAGGATGGAGCCACTGGGCCACTAAAAGGGTGAGGTCACACACTAGGGAGCACAGAGGCATTTCTCCCTTCCAGGAGACTCCTGCACAGAAATCAAAGCTGATGCCCGCACAGGCAGGGAGTGCAGAGCTTTGCCAAGGCCATCCCTGGATGGATGACAAGGGAAGTAGCTATTCCCAGGGCTTGCTTAGTTCTATGCCTGGACAGGAGTGGGCATCCAAAGGGCCAAGCCAAACCCTTCACCCACTGGTGCAGGAGTGTAGGCCAGGCTGGGGGCTCTGGGAAGGGAAGCCTGGTGACTGAGGCCTGTGCTCAGGAGCTGCTCTTTGAGAACCTGGGTGATGAGGGGCTTGGAAATGCAAACATCAGGATGCAGGGCCACCAGGATGAAGGATGAAGAGGCAGAATGAAGAGGAGGCTAGTGAGCAGGGCAGTGTGGAGCATCAAGTGGCAGCACAAGTTTATGATAATCTGCAAGGGGACTTTAGCTGGTTTTGGGATGGAGAGAGACCAGGGCCAGGAAAGGAAACAGAGAAGAGTCACAGTCCAGGCCCAGATGCAGGTTCCCAGATGAAGGTGGAAGAACTGCTGGAACAATTTGGGAATCTGGGAGGGCGTCCTTCAGGGAGAGAGGTGCTGGGCAGCCACAGAAGATTCCAGCAAAAGCTGCCTTAAGCAGGCGGGGTGTGATCTATTTGTGAACTGTGGAAAGGGCAATGAGCTGGTGACTGCAGAAGGAGGCTGTGGTACCAGGAGCAGGATGGCAGTGTGCAAGGTGAGGGGACTCCCAGATCTGCTGCTTAGCTGAGAAGATACAGCCCCTGAAGCCTGCCATTACTCTATTCTGATGGGGCCCACACTGGAGCTGGAGGTGGAGGCTCTCACCAGAAGCAGCTGTGTTGCTCTGGCAGCAGAGACTGCTCAAGCTCTACCTGGGAGCCGGTGCCAGTCCTGCACAGGAGCCTGGTGCGGCTCTGCACAATGACTGCCTGTCCCTTCCACTGCCTGGCTTACTCTGCCTGGTATCCATGTGCACACTGGTCCCATGAGCAAACTTCCTGTGCCATGAAGATACTTCATCCTTCCTAAGTGGCAACCCATTTCTGGTCTCCAATGTGCACCGTCTACATGAGGAGTAACCCAGCCCTGGGTCCCTTCTTTGCTTTAGTCTTCCTCCCAGAAAGGAACTGATCATCCTTCAGTTGCTTGTGGCCCAAGAAGCAAAGGTTGGTGGCCTCCCAGAGGAACAGCCCAGGTGACCATAGGATGTCTGAGCCATCACAGGCACAACTGTAAAGACTCAGGGAGGAGAGGGCTGCACACACACCTGCATGCCCTCCCATTTCCTGTGTGTCGAAGATCCAATAAGCCAAATCCAGAATGCCTGTTCTAGAATGTCCTGTGAATGGAATCATAAACTGCTGCCCAGAATGATCAGAGAGGCCCTATGCTGTTATATGTTTCAAATGTTTGTTCTTTTTTGCTGACTGAGGTGTACAAGAGCTTGCCTATATGCTTGACTGTGGATGTACATTTGAACTGTGTCCAGTTTGGGAGTTTCATAAATACAGTTGGCATAAACATTGATCAACAAAACTACTGTATATGTGAATGTACACTTCTTTTCTTTTGGATAAATTCCTGCAGTGGACTGCCAGACCATATGAGTCCATGTCTTAGCACACCCAAATGGTCATACTTGCTCTGCATCATCAGCAGCACCTGCCACTGCCAGCTTGCTTGCTTTTCAAATTATGGCCTTCTAACATATAAGTGATAAATCATGGGGTTTATTTTGCATGGCCCTAATAACTGATACAGTTGAGCATCTTTTGATGTATTTGCCATTTGTATGTTTTTTTGATGAAATGTCTGCTCAACTCTTTTTTCTCTAAGTCTCTTGCTTCTCTCTCTAATTCTCGCTAAGTTGCCCAGTCAACCCTGAAACTCACAATCTTCCTGCTTCAGCCTCTAGAGTAGCTGACATTACAGGAATAATGCCATCATGCCTGACTTCTGTCCCCTTTAAAACTGGATTTTCTTACAGGTAGGATTATCTAAATGTGATTCCTTTGTCATATTTGCTTACAAATATTTTCTCCCAGTCCAAGGGTTGTTTTTATTCTCTTAACATTCTGTAGGTGAAAATGTTTAATTTTGATGAAGAATAATTTATCAGTTTTTTATAGATCATTCTTTTGCTGTCATACCTGAGAACTCTTTGCTTAATCTACATAAGCAAAGATTATTTTCTACTGAAAGTTTTTTTCAAACTCACAACTATGTGCTTACCAGGCAGGCGCTTAACACCGCTGAGCTAAATCCCCAGCCCTCTACTAAAAGTTTTACAAGTTTGTATTTTATATTTTAAATTTATGGCCCATTTCAACTTGAATTTTTGTATTTTTCTATGAAATGCAAGGCATGGGCTGTGTTTTTGTTTTTGAATGTGAACACCCAGTTGCTATAGCTTCCCTGTTGAAAGGGCCCACTTGCCTCTCTACTTTGATAAAATCAGCTGATCAAAAAAAGGGGGGCAGCATAAATATGCAGCTGGAATTGAGACACCTGGAAAACAATTTAGTGAAGCAAAAAAGTAGTAGATGTCTGGGACTCAGGAGGGAGCTGAGAAGAGAACTAGAAACTACAGTGAAGCTAGAAAACAAAGCACAATGTAAAGACAAGAACTAAGCTATCTGGAAATCCAACCCTGACTCGGGGAGGTGGAACTATCTCTGCTAACACAAGGTACAAGGTAAGCCTGGAGAAGGTCAAAAGGTCCAGAGAGAAACAACAGACTGGAACAGCAGTCCTATTCTCAAGAAAAGCCCATGGTTATTTTCACTGCAGAAACAGTGAGGGTTTTACTCTAGAAGTGACTCCTGTCACATGGCAGGGTAGAACTGCTAAAAAACCCAGTGCAGCAACTGCCGTACTGAGAGAGTTCAATCAGGAGCCATTTGGGGGTGGAGTTAATTGTTAAGACTAAGCTATAGAACAACTACACTTTAGTGTTTCTGCAATCACCCTACCACAAGGGACAGTCACAGAGAGGACACAGGCTAGACAAAGATCCCCTGAGAAATTCAAAGAAGGCCAGGGAAGACACAGTCAACTGTGGCTTTTCGAGGGGGCAGGGTCTGAGAGCATGGGCATTAAGTCCAGTGGACTGCTTAACACCCCACCCTGCATGTCTGTTTCTACCCAGCAAACAACTCAGTGATCTGTTTTTTCCATCTGCTAATGTTAGCAGGGACATACCTTGGCTAGGACAGTTGCCACAGCCTGGTGTATATGGACAGATGGGTCTTTGGAGTGGGTGGTAAATCTAGGCAGGGCAAGTTGTGATTTGGGGCACACAGAGGGACACAGAAACTGGGAGCAACAGGAGTGAATATAGCCTTGGAGTTGACACCATTGACTGACCACATTCTGTAGAAAAGGCAGGGAAGATTTAGCACTCACACATACAAGCATAAGAGTAGAAACAAAATAGGTCTGAGTAGTGTCACTGATCCTCCTCCATACCTGGTGGATATGCACTGAGTTTCTTCCAATACTGCAGACCCTGGAAAGAAACCACTCATTCAAAACCATAAAGGAAGTTTTTGGAATTCATTAATTCATTTCTCTTTTCCTTCATTGGCTTTTTTGGGGCATTTGGGGGCTTTTTCTTTATTTATTTCCCCCTTTTTTTTCTTATTTTGCTCTCTGCTTTTTCTTTTTCTTTTTGTTTTCAACAATGAGTCTACAGCAACTGAATGGCCAGTGGTTAGGTCTTTTCTTCTTTTCTTATCTGATTCCAATATAAGGGTAGAATCTTAAAAGCTATTAGAGAAAAGCAACAAATCACTTATGAAGAAAACCGCTAGTATTACAACAGCCACATTAACACAAGCCTTAATGGCCAGGAGAGCTTGGAGTGAAGTGTTTCAACCCCTAAAAGAAAACGATTTCCAAACCAGACTAACATATTCTGCAGAACTATCTTTCAGAAGGCCTCTGCCAGGCAGAGAGGAGCAAACATACAAAGGCTGGGCTGGCTCCGATACCTCAGATTACAAATTGAATCTTGGAAAACTAAACAGTCCAGGGAACTTCTCCCAGAAGGTGAGGTCCCTGTAGACACAGTGTTCAGATTAGTGCTGTTCATTTCCTGTGCACATAGATGAATGGACCAAGCCAGTTTCCTTGACACTGAGGCTGCAGGGCTGAGGCACTCTGCCCTGACCTGTGCTTGCTTCCAGGGTGCTCAGAGATGTGTAACACAGGCTCCCTTTCATCTTGCCTTTGTCTCCTGCCACTGAAAATTCAGTGGCATCTGCCTGACAAGGAGCACTGCCAACTCTCAACTCTGAGCATCTTTCTCTGTTGGTTAAATGAAGCATAAGGATGGGGAAACCCTAAATACCAGTGGTGAGGGTCCAACATGGCAGTACACTAGCTTTACAGACACCCTGTGCCTGTGACTTCCCTGGTGTCCAGAAGTTTATTTGATGTGTGATTACATTCTTACACTTCCCACATCCCTCTAACCCATCTGATCAGTCCAACCATCTACTTCATGTGCCCAGGCATGTCAGTCATCAGCAGTGCCACCCTCAGCTGAGGGCAGTCTGCAGTGCTGGGCCTATGGAGCTCAGCCTGGACACCATGAAACCTAACCCCACTGTCCTCATTCACTCATTCATGGATTTGTGTGCAGACTTCATCGTTACTTTCCATAAGTACCTGGAAGAAATATTTCTTTAATTTCATTAACTATAAATTCACAACAATTTGACTTTGAACTTAATTGAGGTTTTCTTTTCAATTATCTCTGGTAAAGCACTCTTGCAGTTAAATCTGGTAATGTAACAGACAAGTAGCAGAGGAATGTCAAAACTCCTGCAGAGAACCAATAATGTAAAAATAGTGCAGCAGTTGTTCGTGCAGAAACAATGAATTACTCATTTCAAATTATTTGTGCTGAAGTAGATCTGTCAATTTAGTCTCCTGCCAAGGCCTCATTAACTAGTTTTATGCTGTTGTACATAAAGAAACAAATACCACCACAAGCACTCCTGACTTTTGCCTTCTCCTAGCTGAACTGAGCCTGGCCTTAGAAAGGCCTGTGTGTGCTGGTGCACAGTGAGAAGGCAATTTCTGTATCAAACAAGAACATGGGATTGGTGACTGCCCACATGGTGGCAGGGCACACTGAGCAGGACACTGCCACCTGAAGCTATGAGCTCTACTGTGCTCTTGGGCTTCATGAATTCACTTGTCCAGCTTTAAAGAGTGAGCTGAGGTCCTAGCAGGAGGAATGGACAGCACAGACAGGACATTTACAGGCAATAATGCTTCCTACAAGCAGGAGAGGTGTTCCACATCACACATTCGATTTCCATTTGGCCCTAACGAGGGCAGTCTGCAGGCTCTGTTCTTTATCGATGTGTCCTGAGAGCTGCATTCCACAGCTGTGGCACTTTACTAAGGATGGGATGTGCTTACTCCCTCCTCCACTCTGGGCTCTGTGCCCAGCTCAGTCTACCAAGCTTTTTGTCTGCAGCATGTGGATTGGTTTGAATGAACAAGCCTACACTACCAGACACTACAGAACATGCATAAGGTGTTGCTTCAAATGTCTACCTATTACACATGAGTCCGGGAGCATTATAAGCCTTCAACACCCCTCATTTCCTACCTGAGATCCTAAAGCGGGCTTCCTGCTTGGGTGCACACACTCTCCCTCTGGACAGGCACATAGAAGGCCACGTCTCAGTATCACCACACACACTGGGTGTGGACAAGTGTTCTGGTCTTTGCTAATGAGAGAGGCAAAATGATAGCTCATTGTCTGATGTGTATTTATTTCACTTTCAGTATCTTTTCCTGTGTTTGTGGCCTCTTCTAATCTTGCATCATGTGCCTGGCCCCTACGGTGGTACTGGTATTTTCTTATTAATTTATTGGAACTTCATCTATATTAAGGACAGTAGCACCTTGCCCTATGTGTTGCAGTTTTTTTGTTTTTGTTTTCGTTTTGTGGTTTCTTGAGACAGGGTCTCTTTATGCAGTTTGGGTTGGCCATGAGCTCACTTGTAGCCCAGGCTGGTCTTGAACTCACAATGATCCTCCTGCCTCAGCCTCCCGAGTGCTGGGATTACAGGCGTGCACCACCACACCCTACAATGCAGTTTTAGTCTTATGTCTGTTAGCACATGTTCACAGTACACAATAATTACACTCATCATGAGGAGCTGGTCCTGTGCATCTTAATTCCTTTACTTCTTCTTGTCCTTGCCTTCCTGCCCCCTCCCTTCACCTCTAGATCCCCTTCTCATTATTCTTTTATTTTGCTTTTTACATTACTTATACTTTGGTTTTCTCATAAGAGAATCTGTATGATATCTAATCTCATTTGGATGATTCATTTCACCTAATGTTAGGATCTCAAGGTGCATCCATTTTCCTACTAGTGACTCAAATGTATCCTTTATGGCTGAGTAGTACTCCTTTGTGTATAAATACTATATTTGCTTTGTCCACTCATATGCTGTTGGACATACAGACTGCTTTTGAGACTTAGCTGTTATAAATTGTGCTGCTGTAAGCATGGGTATGCAAGTATCAATGAAATATGTCCATAATGCTTTCAAGGGGGGGATATCTATAAGGGGAATAGCAAGGGTCAAATGGAATTTCTAGTTTTAGTTTCTTGAGGAATTTCCACACTGATTTCCATAGTGATTTTTAGGATATATTTCCTCTAACAATATAGAAGTGTTCCTTTTTCCTTGCAGTCCAACCAGCATTTATTATTACTTGATTTCTTGATGACAGCCATTCTTTCTAGGATAAATTGGAGCCTCAGTTTTGTTTTAATTTGTATTTCTCTTAGGGTCATGACATTGTACACTTTTTTCCTGTATTTACTGGTCATATGTACTTTCTGAGAAGTATCTATTCATTTTTCAGTTGCACATTTTTTGATGGAGTCTTTTATTTAGGGTTTTTTTTTTTAGTTCTTTATATATTTTGCATATGAGACCTCTGTTGGAGTAGTAGTTTGCAAAATTTTCTTTCTGTTCTGCAGTTTGTTGGTGCACTCTGCTGGCTGTTTCCTTTGTGGTGTAGAAGTTTTAAATTTTAAAATACTCCCATTCACTGAATCTTGATGCTATTTCTTGTAGCACAGGGGTTCTGTTCAGAAAATTCTTGGCCTATAATTATATCTTCAAGAGTTTTTCCTATTTTATCTCCCAGTAGGTGTTTCTATCTTAACATTTCGATCTTAGATCCATTTTGATTTGTTTAGCACATGTGAGAGACACGGGTCTAAACTCCACTGTTTCCATGCTGACAGTCAGTTTTCTCAGCACCATTTGTTAAGGAGACTGTCTTTCCTTCAGCCTGTTTTGCCCGTTGTGAAAGATCAGGTGACTTGCTGTGCCGAGGGTTGTTTCTGCTTCCTCTATTCTCTGTCACTGTTCTCCATGTCTGTTTCTGTCCCAATCCCATGCTGCTTTTATCACTGTAACTTTGTAATACAGCCTAAAATCCAGGATTGTGATGTCTCCTGCTGTGCTTTTGCTGCCCAGGATCATTTTTGCTATTCTGGATCTCTTCCATACAAATTTTAGGATTTTTTTTTAGTCTCATGAGGAATGCCACTGGTATTTTGACTGCGATAACATAAAATTTATATATCAGTTTTAACACTATGGCCATTTGACAGTATCAGTTCTGCTGCCAGGCACCGTGGTGCCAGGCATGGTTGGAATTATAGGCACTTGGGAGACTGAGGCAGGAGGATCACCACGGGTTTGAGGCCAGCCTGGATTAGACAGTGACTTCAAGGCCAGCCTGAAATATGTAATGAGACCCTGTCTCAAAAAGCAAAAAAATGCAATAAATACATAAAAAAGAAATGCTGGTTCTGCCTATCCAGGAACAGGCTATATCTTTCCATTTTCTGATGTTCTCTTCAGTTTCCTTTTTCAGAGTACTATAGTTTTCATTTTTAGAGGTCTTTCACTTCCTTTTTTAGGTTAATCTAAGAATTTTCTTTGAAGCTATTATTAATGACATTGGTTTCTAGATTTTGCTTCAGTGGGTTTATTACTGTTGCATAAGAATACTACTGATTTTTGGGTTGATTTTGTTCTACTTTATTCAATTGATTAGTTCTAGAAGTCTTCTGTGGACTTTTTTGAATCTTCTGTGTAAAAGATGTCATCTGTGAACAAAAATAGTTTGACTTTTTCCTTTCCCTTTTCTTTTTGTCAAATAGCTCTACTTAAATTTTCAAATACTATACTGAGCAGGTGTGCTGATAGTGGACATTCTTGTCTTTTTCCTGATTTTAAAAGAAAAGCTTTTTTTCTTATTTAATATGTTTTTGGCAGTAGCTTTGTCATAAATGGCTTTTCTTAGATTCTCAATCTCTTAAGGTCCTTCCATAACTGCTTTTTTCAATGTTTTTATGAATGGATATTGGATTTTGTTGAAGCTTTTTTCTGTGTCTACTGAGATGATCATCTGATTTTTGTCTTTGGTTGTGTTCATTTGATGTATTAAATTTATTGATTTATGTATGTTGACCCATCCTTGTATCCCTGGAATAAAGTCTTCTTGATCATGATGTATGATCTCCTTGATGATTTGTTGTATTCCATTTGCCAGTATCTTGCTGAGGATTCCTGCACCTATGCTCATTAAATACTGGCCTGTAGTTTTGCTTTTCAGTTGAGTCCTTGACTAGTTTTAGAATCAAGGCAATGCTAGCTTACAAGAATGAATTTGGCCATTTTAATCTTATGGTTCTTTAACTGTTTTAGTCTGGGTGAAGGCTATCATTTGATTTTAATTTTTACATTAAAAATGTCTTTTCTCAGGCCTGGGGATTTAGCTCAGTGCCCTAAGTGCCTGCCTGGCAAGCACGAGGTTGTGAGTTCATATCCCCAGCACCAAAAAACAAAAAAGAAAAAATATGTCTTTTCTCCCTATGGCTTCTGGCTTTATTCCTAGATCTAAGAAGATGGCTTCAACACCCAAAAGGGAAAAAATGTTTACCAACATTTTTTTTGATAATTGTACTAATTTAGTTTTTCCCACTTCCCATATTTGGAATTTATGTAAATAGCATCCAGCACCATCTATTGAGATGGCTATGCTGCCCCACAATCTGCAAAAACTTCACCTCATGTACAAAATCCCCACATAGCCTCACACATCTATTTCTGTGTCTGGTCATGGTCAAAAAAGTGTTCAACAGTGAGCACACTTTTGTTTCGAAATATATATTTACTTTTACATATAACATATTTCAATACCTGCTGTTACTAAGCATATTTTTATTTAGTTTCACTCGTAATATGTTCCAATATCTTGGCCTTACTAAGTAGATATTTTACTTATGATACTTTCCACTACTGTTGTTACTAAGTATATGTTTAATTTTCTGTGATATGATGTGTGGTAGGATGTAGATACTAGCACAGTGTACGGGGGAGTCCAGGGCCAGCGGGGCAGTGGGATGGGATGGCGCGTGGGCACACAGGGGTGACACTTGCCCAGCTCCGGGAGGATGAGAGTAGAGTTGCTCCAGCTGGCTCTGTGAGGTCCAAATGTACTACTGAGCTACCAGACACCTTAGGGACAGAGCCAGTCAACTAAATGTCAGCCAATCCCCAACAAACATGTAACTACCACTCAGATCTACTGGTTTTGGGACATGAGCTACACAGCACAGACAACTAGGTCCCCTCCTAATCAATGTTTCTCCTTATTCTCTACAATTTACAGGCTTATCTTCTATGTGTATTTTTTTTCTGGAGTCTTAAGAGAGTCTAAGAAGATTTGCTGGCATTTTGACAGACTGCATAACGTGTACATTAAATCTGGGAGTAACTTTTCCATTCAGGCCCTTCTAAGCTCCCCTGGCTCCCTGCTTCCATGTCCTTGGCACTATTCTGTGCCTTTCCTTGTAGTTACAGAGTCTTCCTTGCTAAGATCCTGGGCATCTCATGGATTTGTTCTCACAGAGACTATTTCTCCCATTACACTTCCTATTACAGGTGGTATACACAGAACTGACTGATTTTTACATATTTATTTTGGAGCCAGCCACCTTGACAAATTGTTTTTCTAATGTGTTTTCAGTTACTCCTCTTGGATTTTCATTTGATCTACAAATAATGAGGCAAATGAGATAATGAGTAAAATATGTACACCAGGGCGCCCTGAGACTGGGGGAAAGCCTCAACTGGATGCAATTACAGCTCAACCTCGGGATCTTGGGATGGACCTGGTAAAACCTGTGTTCAAGACATATTTCCCAAAGAGGAACACTGGTATTGCTCAGGATTTGGGGGCAGCAGTTCTAGTATTTTACAACCAATAATCGCTCTCACTGATAGCAGCAAACCTGTAAATCTAGATCTAGAATTTTTTTTTACATGAGAAGAGAACATTTGGGCTGGGAATGTGGCTCAGTGGTAGAGGTCTTGCTCTACATGCACAAGGCCCTGGCCTTGATCCCCAGCACCACAAAAAACACAAGAAAAGGACATTTGCATTTATTTAGCCATGCACATTATAAATATCATTTTCAAAATGAAGAACTTTTATGTCAGTTTTGCTAAAAGCTTATTAGAAATTAGTGCTAAATTTTAAGAAATGTCTCTTCAGTTCTTACCAGGGTGGTTTCTAGCCAGCCTGCCTGCTTTCTCCCCCTCCCTCTCCCTCCCCCTCCCCCCCCTCCTTTTCTCTCTTTTTCCAGAGCCCTGCTGTGATAAAGGGCACAGTGATGCACAGCACCCACAGGGTAAGCTGCCTGGGGGGACTTTGGGATGGAAACAGGGCAAGTCCCTGTGTGTGGCTGATGGCTCACTGCCCCCAAGGTGGTCATGAGTGTGGCACCTGCCCTCCCACCTCCATGCTGACCTTGGAAATGCTAAGGGTGGTCTCGGGGAAAACACCTATCCTGTGCACAGGTGGCTGTGCCCAGGGTGTCCTTTCAAGGTCCTGAAGCTACTCTCATAGTCATCCAATGCCAGAGATTTCTGCAGAGATGGGACCTGGGAACATAATCTTTCATCTGGCCAAGGCTGGTGAGATCTCACTGGTTAGATTTGGTCACAGTTCCTGTCTTCAGGTTAAATCCACCCCTCTGAATCTAGGGTGTCCTGGGCAAAGACAGTAGCATATCTCCACCTTTTCTAATGACTTGCTATTGTGGCGCTCAGCACCTTCCTCCAAGACTTTGTCTTTACAAAGTTCAATGTGCAGATTGAGAAGCTATCCCAGAGAGAAAGAGAAAGAGAGAGTGTTGGCGGCAGGCGGTACTCTCTAGGGATGCAAAGATGAACAAGAGAAAATGCCTCCTTTCCAGGGTTACAATCATGACTGTGAGGGGTACAGTCAGACCATGTGAGGTTCACTCTGCCCCATTTTAAAATGAGCACAAGCAGAAAATTTTCTTGGACAGAAGCAGATGATCTGGGAAGACTCACAAAGGCAGCAAAGGAAGGAGGAAAATGTGGGGCCCGCAGAGCTGCATGCTCAAGGAGTAAGGTGAGTGATGGAGGAAACTATCCTGGTGAGGAGGGTCAGCAGGGCCAGTGAGGGGGGCTGTGCCTGGGCTGAGGATGTGGTGGGCCAGTGGCTGCTGACCCTCAGTGCAAGGCAATAGATACACGTGTGATAATTGCATTGGGAAATGCATGCCATGCACACAGACAATCAAGAACAATGGAGAGATGGAAATGCTCAGCAGGGTAACTGGCAAATAAACTTGTGAAAGAGGTTTACTTCCCAGTGATAGAAAGGAATTGTAGGAAGCTGCAAGATGTATTTTAGAAACACAGGTATATTTTTATAAGGCTCCCAGCACTGGTGGACACAGTGGCCAGGCACATAGACACCAGATGACATGATGCAGAATGCCACTGCCTCCAAGGAGGACAGTGTTGGAGCACCAAAGGTTAGATCACAAGCACCAAGCCTAAGTCATCTGTGGACAAGAAGAACATTCACTCCAGAATCAGTCATAACAGCAAAGACCTGGAGACGAGACTGGCAATGGGAAACGCTTAACATCAGCATGACAGGGCCGTGCAGACAGGCAGAGGGGTTTCAGGAGAGGGCTCAGGGAAGTGATGGCAAATGCCTAGGGCCTTCAATGGTAACAAATTGCCTGGTCTAGAATGCATGCCATAGGTTAGCCACCACTGCTTAGGCCGCAGTGCTGGGATGCAAGCCGTGTGAACGGGCTTGGGTAAAGAGGCATGAGGAAGAAGGTTAGCAAAGAGAAGCATCCTGGTCACCACCTCTGGGTTTTCTTTCATTCTGCTCTGTGAGCTGCTTGCTTTTCCCATCTATCTTAAAGAACAAGTACACAATTATGATCAGAAAAACCTTGGGAGAGCTGGCAGTCTTTAGGCTGGATGAGGGAGAGGAAGGATGGGAGGTGGGGGGCATGGCAGGATCTGAGGTGAGGGTGATTCCTTTTGGTGTTGTGCCCATACAAACGTTCCCATGGAAGTGACAGTGATTTCTCAAGACATTTATGTCTATGTCATTTTGGAAAAGCAGGGTTTCTTCAGAGCAGACGTACACTGAACAACACCTCTCCCAGCAGACTGGGACCCCTGATGGACACAGGTCTTCAGCACAGTGCTCCACTCAGAACCCTTACAAAGCTTTCCATGGTGCCAACCTGAAACAGTTACTGTAAAATAGGTAACACACGCTTGCCTTCTGGAAACAGCCAGTTTGGCGAATTATGACAGTTAATGTCTTCTCATTAAAAACATCCCTTCATGTTATACTTTAATGTTTCAGACTTAACTGAAGCCTAAAATCATCTCAATTCCGGCTTCTTGAGTCTGTTCTCTCACTTGAGTGGTGACTGATGAATTTATGCTTGGATGAATTCGGTACCCTAAAAAAAATGCACCATATCTGTCGAAATAATTCAATCCTATTTAGGGAAATGCGGGGAGGCAATGAAATTTCACACACACACACACACACACACACACACACACACACTTGGAGAAACCCTTCCATTTCCACTTATTTCCAGCAGTATCATAGCTACCTCATGCTGGGCTGCTATAGAGAAGACAGAGGATCCCATCACAGGCGCTGACAGTTACCAAGGAATGGCTTGTTTTAGCAGCTTCACAATCTCTCCACCCCAAAAAGCTGGTAGAGAGGGTGAAAGCTCACTTTTCTGCTCACATCTACTTTCCTCCTCTGTGCATCCCCTGAGAGTGGCACGGGGCAAAGCAGGGTGGATCAGGGACCACTCAGGGTGGGCTGAGGTGATGAAGGGGCCTGCACGGGGGACCCAGGTGATCCTCTCCTTGGGTCCCTATGTCTGAGGTGCCAGTCTTTGCACTGCTGACCACATCCACCTATGGGGAGGAGAAGGGGCCACCCTAGTGCATCTGGTGCCTGTTGAAAGCCTCCTGCTCTCTAAAGAGTTGGTCAGTTTTAATTAGCTTTCCATGACTGCTGTAGACAAATAGCTCTGCTTGTCATAGAGGTACTTCTGGAGCTAGAGAGATGAGGCTGCCCACCTCCTGCACCAGGCCCCTACTGCTCCTGCTATGGCCCCACGCAGTGCTTTCACACCCTGGTTTGCAAAAGGGTACAATTCTGATGACTCATTCCATCTAATCTCTTTGGAGAACTTGCACTTGATTGATGAGGAAACAGAGGGTTGAGAGAAGAAATAAATGTTTCAAGGTCCTAAGCAGTCTGAGAGCTTGGCCAGTACCAAATTCTGCTTCATATGGTGACAAAAGAGACTAAAGACCTTGGATAGACTGTGGAAAAAAGAATCTTGTAGATTTTATTATAGCATTTGAGCAGAATTTTTTTGAGACTGAAGCAAAAATCTAAAACACAACTCTCCTAGTTTTTTCCTGCCAATGTTGTGTAGGAAGTAGAGGGAAACAAATGTTCTGAGCTTCACCTTTATCCTGTGCTCAGTAAGTTAACCAGCTGCTATGGCTTGTGTCTAGATGCCTCCCCAAAGCTTCATGTGGTCATAGGTGGAGCTTTTTCAAGGATGGTTGGAATGTGTGATACTCAGATTGATTCATGGTGCAATGCTAGGATCAAAGGCACTAGGATTAGGGGTGTGAGTGCTACCTGCCCTAAGTAGCCTGAATAAGATAAGAGATAGAAATGGTTGTGGTCATCCCTTGCCTGTTTTACTACCTTCTGCCTGCCATGAACTGTTTCTCTTTTGTGATGCTGTCTGCCACGACATCCTGCCTAGGAGCTGGTTGATTATGGACTGAAACCTCTACAGACCATGAACTAAATAAATCTTTTCTCCTTCAACTTTTGTAGGATATTTTGTCTTAGCAATGATCAATGGGAGGTAGGAGACCTGGCCAGTAAACAGAGATAAGTTACCCTGTGCCCCTAAGGGCCTCCTATGAAATACAGTTAGCAATCCTGGGGTGGCAGTGAGGAGACAACTTGGCTTCTTACACCAAGTTTGGGCAGCTTGTTGGGGCTGGGCTGCATGGTAGTAGGGTAGTATGTGGGTGGTACCACACCCTGTTGTTGACCCAGCCTGGTAGAATGTGAAGCCAAGCCCCTGCCACACTCTGCACTAACTTTACCTTCTCAGCAACAGGAGAGAACAGTGGATAGATCTGAATCTCATCCCTAGGCCAAAGTGTGCCCCAGCCTTCTTGCTGACAATAGAGGCCCAGATATTTGGCCTCAGCTTCATGTAGAGCCACCAGCCCTGCACTCTCTTGCCCTTGCTGGGTTGAAGGGCAGCCATGGAGCTTCTTGGGAAAGCCAGGGCTAAGAGGTCCCCTGGTCTTTCCAAAGAAACCTATGCCTAGTGTGAGAGCCCTGCCTGCTAGTCCAGAACAGTTCTTACTTGCGGTTCCATGACAAGCTGTGTCCAACTCCACCCTTTGGGCCCACAGACCTAGGAGATCAGTCATAGACCCTTCACAGATCACTCAGGGATGGCAGGGAGGAGATGTAAAATGTGTCTTTGCTGATGGTTAGAAGTACAATTTGTCATCTGTCAGCTCTAGTCTCATGGGATGCCAGTGAATGGAGCCTCCAGATCACACAGGCAGTGTGTGGGAGGGTAGTGAAGGTCAGAGCTCATGCAGGAGGGAACTCTGCTCACCACAGGGCACCTGTGCATCAGCAAGGCACTGTTCTGCATATGTCCATGAAGTTGTTTTTGGATACAGCTGACATGTGAGGCAGTGGGCTGGGTGCAGCAGGTGGCCCTCCCCAGCAAGTGGCTTCCTCTGGTCAGATGAAGGTCTGAACAGAACTGACTGCAGAGATAGGACAAAAGCCTCTCACCTGTCCACAAACTAGCATCAGCTCTCTGTGCAAACAGCTGGTGACTACTGACCTTGCCCTTCTTGGCCCCCCCATTTCCTCACAGTAAATCACACTACATACACATCCTTTCACTGCATGTCTCTGCAGACCCTAATCCAGCTCAGAAATAGCAAAGCTCTTACTCTGGAAGAAGCTGACAGAATGCCATATGTGCGGTATGACCGTGTGGTGGAAATTTTGTCACCATGCTCAATGCTGTTACAAAGCCTCCCTTAATGAATTCAACAGTCAAAATTCCAGTCATGAAATCTATAACTAATTTTTCTGGCCTGAATTTAATCATGTGAGTTTAAAGGAAACAATTGACATATACTGCTAAATAGCCTATCATGAAAGGAAGTAATGAATTCTGAAAAAAACACCCGGCACCCACAAGCCTTCAGCAGCAACAGGCTGTTCTCTGGCAGGCTGGTGTGCACAGCCTGTCCCTGCCACCCGCCAGGACCCAGGCAGGCGCTCAGCTCTGTCTCCAGGCAACCCAGCAGCCACCACCGCACAGAAGGAATCTTGCAGCTCTCTGATGCACTAAAAATTTCTGTCCACCTGTCTGTGCACAGTTCTCAGTTGCTCAATGCAGACATCGCAATGTGATGTACACCTGGCCTGGAAGCCAACACCTGGGCACTTCCTGGACACGAAGAACTGTGATCCCAATAGAAAGACATAATGCTGCCAGCATCACCACGCTTCACAGCAGACACGTGTTTCTCAGGAGAAGCAGCACTCCTTTCAAGTTATTCTACAGCAATTAGGGTCCAACACAGTCAGGGGCTGTGTTGGCATTTGTGTACATGCAGTGCCCACACTGTGGTCCCCTCCTGGGCACTGCACATTACTTGTGGATGGCAGCATAGGGCTGATGTGGGGAGAGATGTTGTTTATATTCTCCACCCCCAACTAGTGAAGGCCACAGAGTCACTGGCCATGCTGCAAAGGCAAGGGGAGGGGCAAAGGCGCCTGCCCCTTGAGCAGCCCTCCAGTATGGTGAAGGAGTCTGCAGAAGTGCTTCATACTAAGACTTCCATCTGGAAATGGGTGCTGAGACTCATTCCCAGGTTCTGGTCTCTCTGACCCCTCTGAACTCTGTCTCAGCCTGGATACCTAATACTAAGATGAGTCTGCAGAGGCATAACTGCTCAAGTGCAGTGACTGGGAAATCTATAGGAACACGTACTGGTGAATTTTCAGAATGTAGCTTTTGAGATCAGAGAATTCAGAGTTACTTTTGTGCCCATGGATGTTCAGTGTTAACCTTGTCTCAATAGCCATGTGAGCACAAGGAAAGGTAACAGTCACTGAGGAGATGAGCACATAGAAAACAGGCTGTGAGGGCCGTGCCCTGCAGAAATGGGAAGGCTGTGTCCAGTGCAACTGAGGCCCAGCCCTCTGCAGGAACATGGCAGGGCTTCTGGCCCTCTTGCCCCAGAGCACAGGAACCTCCCTGTTGCATTAAGACTCCTGTCCTCAGGTCCCCAAACTGGACAAGCATTTTGCTCAGGATAGCTCAAGATTGGAGGTGCTTGCTTCACAGATAACTGGGCAGCTCTGTTTTTCCACATCTTGTTCTAGGAATGTGAACACATGACAGTCTTTACTCTTGAAACACTACTTCACCTTTGTCTCCAAAATGAAGCACAGCTCTCTCTAGGAGACACTACAGTAACTTCCACATCCACCATCTCCAGTGCAACGAATGCCAGTTACTGCTGGGTGTGCAGGCCCTCCTACTGAGGCAGGATTCACTGTGTCATCTGTGTCATGCTACATCTATTCAGCCTGGGATTATGGACACAATACAACACATAAAAAAGAGCATATCCTTTGAGAAACACTTTACAGTTCCAAAGAGCTGTAAGGAGTTAAGGACTGGTAGGCAGTTCTTAACTGGAGACGATGTAATTCCATCCTTTGGAAAGGCTGTGTGAACACACTAGCCTTCTATCAGTCCTTGTAGCCAGCACCCCTTCTCCTGGCCACCTTTACAGAGCTTTGACAGATGCTGCTCTTCCTACAGGAGCCAGGACAGCAGGCACCGGCTGGGCTCCCCTGGAGGGGCAGTAATTGTGGCTTTCCACATGGGATGCACAGCAAGAACCATGACCCCTGTCCTGGGATCAGGGAAGCAGGCTGGCTCTTCAATGTGCTGGGACTGTGGTCAGTCAGACAGTAACCCCAGAAGGTATCTACATCATCACTCCAGAACCTGAGTACATGTCACTTCACATGGAAAAAGGGATTGGTGGGTTGTATCAGTCAGTTTTCCATTTCTGGGACAAAATACTTGACACACACATTTTTTTTTTTTTGTACCGGGGATCGAACTCACAACCTCGTGCTTGCCAGGGCAGGCACTTACACCGCTAAGCTAAACCCCTGGCCTAACATACACATCTTAAAGAAGAAAGGTTTATTTTGTGTCAGTTTCAGAGGTTTCAGTCCGTGGTCAGTTGGATCTAAAGCAGAAACATCAAGGAAGAAGGGTATGGTGAAGGAAAGTTGCTCACCTCCTAGCAGGCAGGAAGCAGAGCTGGAGAAGGAGCCAGATGGGGATGAGCCAGACACCAAATGTAGTCTTCAAGGTCATGACCTCTCAAGACCAGCTCCTTTCCAGGAGGGTCAGGTCCTCATCAATGGATTCATTAATTGATGAATTAGAGCTCTTGTGTTCCTATCCTTTCTGAAACCACCCACTCCCAGAAGTGTGCTTTGCTAATTTCCAATAAAATTCATAACTTCCTTTCATGAGGGGCTGTTCAGCAGTATATCTCTCAATCCAATCAAGCTGACACCCAAGATTAACCATTCTAAGTGTGTAACTAAAGACCTCAGAATGTGAGGTTGTCCTGGGTCAGTCACTTGGGAGGGCTGTGTGGGCCCCAGGTGTTCATGAGAGGAAGCTGGAGGCACCAAGTGGCAGTGCAGGAGGGAGTACACCCTCTGATACTGCTGCAGGAAGGGTGGCAAGCCAAGGGCAGGAAGTGGTTCTTCTTCAGTCTCCAGAGGGAACCCTGATTCTGCTCAAGGAGGCCCTTTAGACACTGCCTACCAGAACTGTACCAGAATAAATCCGCCTCATTTTAAGCCAGGCAGTTTGCAGAGTTTGTTTCAGTAGCTGTGGAACAAATGCAAAGATCCCTGGGGGTGCTTCAGCCTGTGCCACCGCAACACCCACACCACCCAACAGCTGATTTAACTCACTCTCCCGCTGGCCAGGCCCAACACTATAGACCCTATCACTTCAATGCTGTAGGCCTGGGCCCTTGGTCCCTATTGGTGGTTCCACCCACCTGTCCGGAGGTAAAGAGTCTCTGTAGGTGCTGGGAGGGGCCTGAGGGTCTGAGGCACTGTGGCAGCACTGGGGCCCTGTATGGCACACTTCATGGCTGGCAGAGACAAGACCTTGCCCAACCCTCAGACCAGCCTGGGTCCTGCCAGGGTTGAGATGGGTCTCAGTTGCAAGCCCAGGCATCTCTTTCTTACCAGGGTGTAGCACTCCTCCCTTATGCTGTAGGGCAGATCTTGTTGCCTGGCAACCTGTTGGTCCTCCACATTGAATAAAGACAAATCAGGAGGAGGGAAGGACCAAAGGCAGGTGGTGATCCCCACAGCCTTCCCATGTGGCCTATCTCAGAGAGAAGAGTGGGAGAAGTAAGCTGTTAAAAGAGATCTGGGCAGTTGGCTACCCTGGGATTAATTTACCTAGGTTCAGCTAGGGTCTGGGCCAAAGCAGCTGCCCAGATGACCACCAAGGTGAACACCTGTACTGGATCCTGGCTGTGCAGTCTTGGATGATCATAACACAGAGATCCAGCCCAGCAGAGCCACCCAGTGAAGCTGGACATGCCAGGGAAGGTAGGCAGTGTTTCTAGAACATCAGCCGGCAGCACATCTGTCCCATACAGCACATGTGCGACAAGCCTGTTGACAATGTCAGCTCTGCCTTGCTCTGGCATTTCTGGTTCTGGACCAGTCTCTGTCTTTGTGTGCTGTGTCCTGTCTGCTACTGCTAGGAATGCCTGGACTAGCCAGGACAAAGCATAACTGATTTGGGCTGTTTTCAGTGGGGGTAAAGTTAGGGGCAGCCCATTCATTACCACAAAATATTCACAAGCAATGGAATGACACCTGCCATCCCACTGGTATCCCTTCCTGAGAAGGAAAGAAGCAAAGCCTGCCTGAGGTCTCATTGCCACATGAGCTGCAAGCAAAGAGACACACTGGAGCATCTGAAATGGTCCTACTAGGGGAAGGGGCTGAAGATCAGCAAACCAAGAACCACAAGTAATGACCCGCCTGAGTCAGGGTGGGATATGAAGATAAACTCAGCGACCATAGTTAATGCTTGGATTCTCAAAGTATGTCACTTTCACATTCTGCTGAGGACAGCCTCAAGTCATGAATGGTCACAAAGCCACGAAGTGCTTGCTCTCAAATACCCTTCTCTTGGCTTCTCCTGAGTCTGTAAATCTCTGTGAATGTGTGTGGGTGGGTAAAATACACAGAATGCAAAGTGTGCCACCTTGATTCTGAGGGCAGCAGGTACGTCAGGGTCTCAGCCACCATATCATCTGTCTCCACAGCTTTCCATCTTCCTGACAGACACTGTCCCATCTAACACTGGCTTCCTATACCCATCAGCACCAGCATTCTTTGGGTCTGTGAAATTGCTTACTATAGTTACATAAGAGGAATCATGTAATATTTGCCTTCTTGTAATGAATTCATTTCCCTGAGCATAATGCCTGCAAGGTTCACACCCTTTGTGGCATATGTCAAGATTTCCTTCTTCCTTCAGTAAGTTGGAAAATCCTGGAGATGAATGGGGTGACAGCTGCACCATGACTCCAGCATTCAAAATGCACTCAAATGTGCCAAAAAGTGGCAAAGATGGCAAGTTTTATTTATACTTCACTAAAAGGAAAAAAAATGATGGAATATGGAAGTTTTTCCTTCTGGTAGTTGGTGACAACACCTCCTATTTATTTAGTACCTGTTGTGCACAGTGGACAAACACTTCTAAGTGTCTCCCACTAAGTCCCCACTGCCTTGATCTCACAAAAGAACTGTCACCTTGTCCCTCTGACACACAAAAGGAGAATTCAGCCAGGTAAGGTATGTGTGGTGTGGACAAAAGCCAGGCATGCTACCCTATCTGCTCTCATTTTCTCAAGACATCAGAAGCCATTATGGCCAGATTTGGGGTTAAGCTCTTCCAAGATGTGTTAGACAACGTGTGAGGCATCTGCTACCCCAGACCTGAGAACGCACCACATGCCCTAGAATTGCTGCACTCTGCCCACACTCAATGGATCAGCGGACTCTTTGGCAGGAACAATTCATTTTTCACAATAGCTTATATCCTGAAAAATATTACCAAAGGGCTGAAGGCAGGGGAATTTAGTTCTTGAACTCATCCTCCAGCAGATGGGCATCAGGGATCACGATCTGTTCATCATAGTCTGTGGTGATGCCAAGATCTGTCAAGTTAATCTGTAGGTATTTGATTACAGGTAAGAAAGAGGAGTTTTTCAGACGGGTTCCTGGCATTTTAAGGTTCCCCATATCCCATCGAATGTACAGAAAGAAGGTGATTTACTTAGCCAGCCCTTCACTGCAGTTAGAAGGTCCCTGGCTTCCAATCTGTCACTAACACACCAGTGAAAGCCACTACTGTCTTCCTACTTATAACACAGATGTTCTCAGTACGTCTTTTTACAGCTCTTCCTCTGCTGCCAGGCAGCTTTTCCAAAGGTGCTACATCAGTCTGCACCACCTCCTGAGAATGCCTGGGGAGTGCGAAGAGGTGGGTGACAGGTACAGCAGTGGATGACCCTGAGAGGACTTGGGGTTTGGGGCTCCCCAGATCTACTGTTAGCCAAGCAGCTCTGACTGTTTCCATCCCTTGATCCTCTAGAAATCACCTTTTCCTCCTGTATACTGTATTGAATAACTGCTCCTGAGAAGTGGAGTTATAAACCACTGAAGACAACTGGAAATGATAGCTGAGTCACAGGACACTCAAAATGAAGAAGTCAAGCCAATATCCTAAAATTCACACTTTAATTTAACCTGCAGTTGGGGCTACCATGTTCTTTGGTGAATTTAGCTTCTCTTAATCACACTTTGAGCCCCCCAGATGAGCTGGAGCGCCACCTCTGAACACCTGAAGAGTAGAACCAAGCTGCTCCTGGCAGGGGTCACTATGGGCACCCCTGCAGGGCAGGCTCAGGAGTACCCAGACCAGCACCAGTGGACATCAGCAACACAGCAGCGTTCTCCTTCCCACCTACCCCAACACCTCAGACAACACAAACTCCCGCCTGATGCACATTTCCCTGGTTGTGTCCAGAATGTTTCATGATTCACAACGTGTACATCTGTCCCAACGATTCACATCTGTGGGACTTTCTCTTGACCCCTTTCTCATGGAAACTGTGGTAACCCCACAAGTGACACTTCTGCCCACAAAGTTTCACAAGCTGGCAATCTTGGATTAGTAAACAGGACAGAATGGGGACCGGAAGTGGACATCTCACAACCCTGGCCTGGCTCTGATGGCTGGTCTGGGAGAATGTGGGGCCTCCATCTCCTTGGCCTGGGATGTCCAAGTTTGGGATTAAACCCACAGAATTCTAAACCTTTAAAATACTTAATATTTTTTAGCTCCGCGCTGTCCACACTTTGCTGGCCTGACTGGCTATGCTACTGGAGAGATTTGGTGAAGGCTCAGGGACAGACACTGTGAGTGCCATTCTGAAACAGAATGTAGGTTGAAGATTAATGAATAGTCACCTCACTGGACCTCATCTGCAGCCCCTTAACCACTATGGGCCAAAGAGTGCGGTGCCTTTGGCTCCAACCACTACAGGGGAGAGGCAGGCATGGCAAAGATCACCCAAATTTTAATGGCACCCAGCCCAACTCCCACCGCATCCTCCCCCAGGCCAGATAGGTCACGACTTTGCCGCGGCCAGGCCGCCCGCGCCCTGATCCTGGCCTTGGCCCCGCCGCCCACGCCCGTGCTCACCCGCTCTTCCTCGGCGCGGATGTCCGGCATGGTACTCAGGCAGAGGCCGATGGCCGTGACGGCCACAAACGCCACGGAGACACACGCGAAGAGCTTGCCCGCCGGCCCTGAGTGCGGATTGTCCACCACGTCGCGGAGGCGCCGCCGGCCGCGCTCCAGCCGCCCGGGGCCCAGGGTGCGCGCCGGGCTCCCTGGCGCCCCGCGCCCCGCCGGCCCCGCCCGCGCCTCGGCGGCCTCCTCCTCGCGGCGGCGCAGGCGGCGCAGGCAGCAGCGCTCCAGGCGCGCCTCGTCGATGCCCCAGTAGGCCAGCTCGTCGCGGAAGGCCAGCGCGCAAGGCCCGCGCAGCAGCCGCAGCTTGCCGGCGCGCAGCAGCGCCACGATGGCGCGGAAGGCGCAAGGGCTGCGGTCGAAGAAGAACTCGTCGCGACTCACGTCGTAGTCGTCGCACACGCGCAGCAGCTCGTCGTGGCCGCGACAGGCCCTCAGGCGCTCGAGGCGAGCGAGCGGACAGCGCGCCAGGGCCGCCCAGGCCAAGCGCACCCGGCAGCCGCCCACGTTGATGATGACGTGCCGGGTGCGGGCCGCTCCACCGTGCGCTCTGCAGCCGCCGGGCTCCGGGTCGGGGGTCTCCGCGTTCCCGGGGAGCAGGGCCATGGCCCCATGCAGTCGCAGCGCCCTGCGGCGCTCGAGAGACGGCCTGCAGAAGGAAAGAGGCGCGTTAAGGCCGCGAGCACTGATTTGGAACCTGCCTGGCCTTGGATTCAGGGGCTGGGAGCCGGGGAATCCCTCCGCTTGGCCATTTCCTCTCCGCTTGGCCATTTCCTCTCTTGCATTTCTGAAGTCTCCACACAGTCCAAGCAGTGGAGCCCTCAAGTCTTCCAGCAGACCTGCTTAAGTGGAGACCTGATTTTCATACATCACCTCAAGAATAGTGATGCATTCTTAAAGTCTGCCCACTTCCAGGGGATTATTAATGCTTGAAGATGCCGCCTCGAGGCTGTAGGCCAGGGCTGGCTGGTCAGTTTTAAAGACAAAATTCCCTGCCCTCCAACACATAAAGAATAAGGAAGGAAAGAATCAGGTGGGTGGGTGGAATGCTCATAAAGGGTATTGTGTCAACACTGTGTTTTGAGTTCAGAGTGGAAGAAATTAACTACAAAAAGACCTAAGAGTAAATGAGAAAACCTGACCACTACAGGTTAAAATTTTAAAGGTGTAATAATGGTATTATGGTAAGTGAAAACTGGGAGAGATACACGATGCTGTTCATAGATAAGGTGGCTGCCCACGAAATTGTCTTCCCTTGGCCTTCACAGCTGCGGGAGCTCAGTGGGGGCGGGTACCAGGGTACACTCAACTGCCTCTTGTGCTGTGGTTTTGAATCTTGACATTTCCACCATGGAAAATGTTTTGTTTTGCCTTGCTTTGAACAAAACTTCCAGGAAATTTTGCTGAGCCATTCATCAGATGTGGAGAGACAAACCCACAGTTAACTTCAGTCTACCTTGTTGTCTGTGTTACAGGTTCTCTAGTATCCACAGAAATTCTTTAGAGGGACTCTGAGCCTTCTAAATTTACATGCAAACTGTTTTGCCCTTGCACATTTTTCTGTGAAGGGCCCACATTTCTCAGAGAATCCTATAAAAAAAGAGTGCATTAGTAACATCAATGACATTGACCTCACTGACTTTCATGGGTCCTTTTCTTATTGTGCTGAAAGGCAGTTCCATCCCCCTCCAAATGTACTACCCAAGATGTCTCTCTCCTTCCTGAAAGGATGCAGCTGAGGTCTTCAGCATCCAGCACTTCTAAGAACTGTGACTATATGTAGCAATAAGAGTAGAAAATATAAGTAAGTCCCAGATGGTATTAGAACAGGACCACCTACAAGCAAGGAATATCAGGTATCTGGAGGGAGACACAGTGCAGCTCAGTGTTCTCACAGTGGACCACAGTGGCCAGGAACACTTAAGATAAAACAGCTGGATCTTGGTAAGCATGAGCTTTATAGCATTCCATCTTACTCTGCTTCTATGTCCTGCTCCCTGCTCAGTGGTGGCCTTGAGACACAGCCTTTACCAGACACCAACCAATACCGGTACTGAAGGAGGAGCAAAGACCTCATTTCCTAGGAATTATCATTTAACCTGGCTAGTAGTTTCCAGGAAGACCGACTGAAAGGCCTTGCCTTTATCTCACATAGCTGGAAATTCTCCCAGTATCACAGCAGCCAGCCAGGGAACCTCTGTCAAAAACATTTATAGAATATTTTAGTTACTGCTGTCTGAGGTTACAGCTAGGAAAAACAACTTGCGAAGAAAGGTTGGGAAGTGAGATACTTTGGGAAATAGCGATTTGGAGCAGTTCCAACAAATTCCTAGGACCCTGGAATGCCTGTGTACTCAGGAAAGACCAAAGAAGTCCCTTAGACCTCTGCTTGGGTACACCTTCAAATATCCAAGTAGGCAGCAAAGACAGACAGATAGGTGTGAACTGTGCCTGACTGAGTGCTGCAGGTGGCCCCCACACACTTGAAGAGGCCATCTGCAAAACATCTGCTTTTCATTTCAGATGTCCAAGAACATGTCCAAGCACTGATCACTAACCTCGGGGAACAGAGCCATGAATGGTCCCAGAAGACTGAGAATATGGACTTTACCAAATTAGCCCAGGAAAGTTACTAAACAAACACATAAGTAACAACAAATCCTGATGGGTGAGGGGATTACATGTCCAAAACTGCCAGGTGTACTACTCAGAATGTCTAGTTTTCAATAAAAAAAATTATAAGGTGTACAATGACTAAAATGGCTACATGCAGGAAAAAGGCAACTAGTTCAACTACCCCTATGGAAGCCCAACATGGGATTCATTAGACAAATACTTTATTCACACAGACAATAATAAATATGTTCAAAGAGCTCAAGGAAATGATGAGAAAGATGTCTTACCACATAGAGGATATTGCTGAAGACACAGTTATGAAAAGGGAGTAACAGAGATTCTGGAATTGGAAACTATAAGAATGAAAAGAGGAATCTTCTAGGAGGCACCCACGGCAGATCTAGGCAGGCTACTGAAGACAGATCATCCAGGAGCCTACCATCTGAGCGGCAGAAGGGAAAGAACTGAAGAAAAGGATCTACATGTTGCTGTTGAGTGTGCTCACTTGTGCATGAGAATCCCACCAAGGAGAGGAGAAAAAGGGGAAAGGAATATTCAAAGAAATAATGACCAACAATCCCTAAATTTGATGGAAAACATTCATCTATACACCCAAGAAGCTCTATAAATGCCAAGTCAGATAAATCCAGAGATATCCATACTGAGATGAACAAAAATCATACAAAAACAAAGACCACAAGCATTTTGAAACCAGGGAGAAAAGCTACTTGTGTAGAGGGATCCTCGGTAAGACAAATGGTCAGTGTTTTATCAGAAACCGCAGGCCCAGCAGGTGTGGGATGGCACTCCGAACTATAGCAAAATACCACTTCATACACATTCATTTGGTTAGAATCAAACAGATGCAAAGAAACAAGTTTTGGAGAAGATGTGGGAAAATCAGAATCCCTACACATAAGCTGGTGGGAGATGTGGGAAAATCAGAATCCCCATACATGGTTGGTGGAATATAAAGCAGTACGGTCTTTGCCGGAGGCAGTTTGATGGTTTCTCAGAATGTTAAACACAATACCAAATGACCTGGAAGTTTCACTGCTAGGTATATACCCCAAAAAAATGAAAACATACGTCCACACAAAAACTTGCATATACATGTTCACAGTAGCATTATTCAAGAGTCAAAAGAAGCCAATGGCACTGAGAAGGGGGCAGGTTTCTGTCACTGTTAGTGAACATGTGCATTCATGCCAGACCACAGTCTCAAATACAGCTGCAATGGCTGAAAATGGTGATAATGAAAAAAACAGCTGCTCTGGAGGCCAAAATCTGTCATCAAATTGAGTACTATTCTTCAATTTGCCGTGAGAAAATTTTTTTAAAGAAACAGATCAAATTGGATGAGGCCTGGGTACCTTGGAAATAATAATAAAATTCAACAGACTCAACTGCCTAACCACAGACTTTAATGTAATAGTGGAATAATTGAGCAAATCTAAAGAAGAACTCGTGGAAATCAGTGAAGACAAAACTAAAAATCAGAAGATCTCCAAACCAATCCCTCCTTGAAGTGATTGATGGGTAAAAAAAAATGCTGTGAAAGAGATCTGTTTATATTAGAGGTTTCCCAATGTATGCAACCTTCCATTATATCAAACAATGGCTAAAAGATAAAGGTCAAGTACTAAATATCCAGATGAGAAGAACACTGCACAAAGCATTAAGGGACCAGCATTTGCTATACTTAATAACACTGAATCTGCTAAGAAGTTTATAGAAACTCTGCACCAGAAGTATAAAGACACAGATCTGCTAATATGTTTTAAGGAACAGTATTTTTCAAAGAAATATGAAGAAAGAAAGCAAAATAAAGTGGAAGGTAATCAAGAGCTAAACAAGAAGCAAAATAGAAGCTAGCAGAAAATGCCAAAATGAAATCTCTAAGAGAAGAGTGATGCTTGCTGAAGTTTTGGGGTAACTTAGACAATCAGACCTGTAGTAAAGATTTACACATCCTTTTCCCAAGTCACGGTGAGTTAAAATGGGTAGACTTTGCCACAGGAGCGAAAGAGGGCATAATTCTATTTAAAGAAAAAGGCAAAGAAGTAGTGGATATAGGCAAAGACGCAAATAATGGCAGCCAACGCTCACGAAACAAGGAAGTGATATGGGAAGGATGGAAGGAGAGGTGGAAAAGGAGTTTTGAAAGAAATCATAGAGGATCAATAAGGATCCCTAAACAAGTGGAAATAAAGAGGTCACAGATTTAAAGGAAAAGAAAATAAAGCTGTAGAGCCTCAGTCTGCTAAAAGAAAAGTATAGTTTCAGGACAAGAAAACAAAGTTTGTTAGTTACGAAGAACAGGATGAAAATGGTGCCGCCAGACTGGTAAAGACAGCAAGAGAAGAAACCAAGAAGAACCGGCATCAAAACAGCAGGAAACAAAATGGTGCTGGCAACCAGTAGCATAGTAAACAACCTTTTAATTCATCAGAAGTTTTAAGCTGCTTTTTATCTTTGGAGGCTATTAAAAAGAAAATAGAAGGCCAGGGATTTAGCTCAGCTGCGTAAGCGCCTGCCTGGCAAGAACAAGATAGCGAGTTCAATCCTTGGTAGCAAAAAAAAAAAAAAGGAAAAAAAATCGAATGAGGTCTACTTCAATGTCCATCTGTAAAAGTGGACAATTTTTTTGTTGCTGTTGTTCTAACTAGTGTTTTTGTTGTTGTTGTTATAATCCAAAGACATTTTTTAAAAATGTATAGTTGTTTGTGTTCAGATGATCCAAACATGAAAAGGAAGATTCTTTCACTAAATTATTTTTGTAACATGAGATTGCATTCACATAAAATAACAAAATATAAACTTTATAAAAAACTAAACAAAACAAAATAGTCAAAAGGTGACAACAACCCAGATTCTATCAACTGATGAATGGATAAACAGTCTGGTATCACCACATGCTGGAATATTATTCAGTCATGAAAAGAAGTAAGTACTCCTACAACTTGAATAAACCTAGAAAATGTAATACTAAGAAAATGTTACACTAAAAGCAGGGCAAAAAGATCAATACAGGGTGAATCCATTTATATGAAATGCCCACAATAAATAAATTCTTAGAGAAAAAGAGCATGGAAGAGGAATAACAGAGAATAACTACTTGAATGAGTACAGGGCACTGGAAATGGTCCGGTGTCAGCAGTGAGGGCTGTGGAACATTTTTATCATATTAAAACACACTGAATTGTGCCCTTTAAATGATTAGAGTGGTAAATATGAGAGTTTATCTCAATTAAAATTTTTTAAACATTCTAAGAAGTGGGTGTAGGCAGAGTCCAGTAACCATCTAAGTAATTTCACCTAATACACTGCAGTTTGAAAACCACTGCCTTGGACCATCAGCACCAAGACCTCTGTTGCTGTTACCAACTTTATATTCCAACCACCGCCAAGAAAGGTGTAAACCCATCACCAGAGTGACTGGTCCACCACGAACACCCATATGCAGGGAGGATGTTCAGCCAGTGGTTCACAAAGAGACCTTCTCACCCTATAGTGTGACTCCGCTGAGGGGGAGAAAAACCAGAGTCAGAAAAGAAGCAGGGAGGGGAGGAGAAAACCGACGCACACGGTGCGCACACTTCCCAGCAGGCTCCGGGGCCAGCCCCCTGGGGATTTGCTCAACTGCTTCCGAGCACCAGAAAGGCCGCCCAGGCAGTGTCACCGCGGCCAACAACTGGGCGGGGCAGCGCTGCTGAGGAAGTGGGCGTGGCCTGTTGATTAGCCATACCAGGTCACGTGCACAGAGCCCAGCTCCAGGCTCTGCAGGTGGTTTTCAGTCTGACTGCGCCTGGTGCGGGATCCCAGCACGCCTCTAGGGCCTGGTATATACAGGTTCTTGCAGGTTTCCTATGGAGTTCAACAGCACAAAAGGACATGTGCCAAGAGGAGCTGCTTGCTGTCATGGCTTTCCTCATGGTGGCTTGCTATGTCCTCTTACCGTCCTTTCTCTTCTTTTACGTGGCCAGAGCTTGCTCTGCAGAGCCAGTTTCTCCTGCACGCCTCACTTTTATTTTTTAAAATCAACATTATCACTGTTTTTGCTCCTTTTGTTCAATTCATTGTTCAAGACAGAAGAACCTGGAATCCAACTCCAGTGGAATGGTAAGCAACCCAGAACCCAGTAACGTTTATTTGGCGAGCTATTTTTATTTTTTTAACTTTAAAGATATTAAAAGAAAACAAAACAATAAAAACAAAACAAAACAGTAGAAAAGATACAGGATTTCAAAACAAACTGATAGGAATTTAACAATAGTCACTATAGTGCATATTTTTATCTTCAAAATATTTGCTCAGATTATATCAGCATGCAAAACAGATCAAACAATATAAGCAATCACAGTTTCTTTCCCTGAATAGGATCCATAGTACAATTATCTTAGCTATTTTGTGTGTGTGTGTGTATATATATATATATATATATATATATATATATATATAGTTCCCCTTTCCTTTTTTCCTCATCTGTTGTTTTTTGAGCAGTTTCAATCCCTTTCACAATATCTATGGTACCTTTTGGATTTTATTTAATCTTTTAGTTTCTTAAAAGAGAGAGACAACATGGTGCTTACATGTTTGAGTCTGATTTATTCCACTTATGTGTATGTGCATCCATTTACCTATAAAAGCTTTGAGTTTATCCTTCTTTATAGCTGAATAGTATTCCATTGTTTAAAAGTACCACATCTTTTTTAATCCATTCCTCAGTTGATGGGCATTTGTTTCCAAGATTTAACAATTACAAATTGTGCTGCTATAAATACAGGTGCACGTGTATTGCTGTAGTATGATGTTTTTAATTCTTCTGGGAAAATATCCAGAGGAGAATAGCTGGGTCTAATGAGACCTCTAATCCTAGTTTGTTGAGAAAACTCCACACTGATTTCCACAGCAGCTACACCAGTCTACACTCCCTCCAACAATGGAGAAAGGTTCTTTTTTCCCCACAGCCCCTCCAGCATTAGTTATTGGTTGATTTCATGATGATAGTCATTGTTTTGGGGGTTAGATGAATCTCAGTGTTGTTTTAATTTGCATTTCTTGAATGGCCAATGACATCGAACATTTTTCATATATTTATTTGCTATTTGTATTTCTTCAACTGAGAAGTGTGTATTCATTTCAGATGCCCATTTTGGATTGGCTCTGAATTTGAGGGGTCTGACTGATCTTTTAAAATTCTTTGTATGTTCAGGATAGGAGTCCTTTGTCTGGGGGGCAGTTGGCTAAGATTTTTTTCCCAATCTCTGAGTTTACTTTTCTTTCTGTTGGATATTTCTTTTGACATGTAGAAATTTTAATAAGACTAGATCCCAGTTATTGATTCTGGGAAGTATTTCCCATGAAGTTTGGTTCTTGTTCATGAACTCTCTGCCTACTACTATGTCTCCAAGATTTCTACCTACTTTGTCTTTCAGCAGATTTAATGCTTCTGTTTTAATATTTAGATTTTTAATCCATTGTGACTTTAGAACATGGTAATAGACATGAGTCTAGTTTGAGTTTTTGGCATATGGAAAGACATTTTTTTCCAGTTTTTATCAGTACCTGGTGCTGATTGTACCACAGTAGTTTTGTAGTAGAATTTCAAGTCAGGGATTGTGATGCCTCCTGTCTTGCCTTTGTTGCCCAGGATTGCCTTTGCTATTGTAGCTCTCTTTTAATTACAGATGGATTTTAGGAATGATTTCTTTACATCTGTGAGGTATGCTAATGGTATTTTGATTGGAATTAGTGTAACAAATTTGGGGAAATTGCCATTTTCACAATGTTGTTCTTCCTATTCAAGAACAAGGGATATAGTTCCATTTCCTGAAATCCTGATTTCTTTTTTCAGAGTACTGTAATTTTCAATGCATAGATCTTTTATTTCCTTTTTTTACATTGATTCCTAAGTATTTCATTTTAGGGGTGCTATTGTGAAGAGCATGGTTTCACTTCTTTCTTTCTCAATGAGTTTATTGTTTGTATACAGGAATGCTATTGATTTTTGAGTGCTGATTTTGAATCCAGCAACATTACTGAATTTGGTTATTACATCTAGAAGTCTTGGGGTCTTCTATGTAGAGTATCGTGTCATCTGCAAATAATGATGTGACTTCTTCCTTTCCTATCTTTATTCCTTTTATTTTTCTCTCTTGTCTTGGCTAAGGTGTCCAGAACTATATCGAATAGGAGTGGTGATAGTGGACATCCTTGTCTTGTTCCTGACTTTAGGTTGAAAGCTTTCAGTTTTTGTCCATTTAGTAAAATGTTGGCTGTTGGTTTATCATATATGGCTTTTATCAGATTGAGATAAAAAACTATTCTGATTTTCTGTCGGGTTTTGGTGATGAATGAGCATAGGACTTTAAAGCTTTTTCAGCATCTATTGAGACGATCATATGATTCTTGTCTTTGGCTGTATTGATATGTAAACCATTTATTGGTTTGCATATGTTGAAACATCCCTGCATTCCTGGGATAAATCCCACTTGGTCATGGTGTATAATTTTCTTGATGATTCACTGCATTCTGTTTGTCAGTATTTTATTGAGGATTTTTGCATCTATGTTTATGAGAGAGATTGGCCTGTAGTTCTTTTTCGGTGGGGTCTTTCTCTGGTTTTGGTATGAGAGTAGTACTTGCTTCCAGGAATGAGTTAGGGAGACTTGTTTCTCTTTCAATTTCATTGAGGAGTTTGAGGAGTGTTGGCATTAAGTCTTGCCTAAATTTCTCATACAATTCAGCTGTAAATCCATCAGGACCTGGGCTTCTTTTTTGTTGGTAAGGTTCTAATTACATTTTCAATTTCATTAATTTAAATTGGCTTATTCAGCAGTTTTACATCTTGATCTGCTTTGGTATTATGTTTCTAGGAATCTGTGCGTTTCTTCTGTGTTATCAGTCCTATGAGAATGAAGGTTTTCAAAGTAGGTATTGATGAGTTTCTGTATTTTCACAGGATCTGCAGTGATTTCACCATTTTCATTCTTTATTGCATGAATTTGATTTTTTCCTTTCCTTTTTTGGACAAGGTTGGCTAGGGGCTTATCAATTTTATTTATTCTTTCAAAGAACCAACTTTTTGATTCATTAATTCTTTGTATTGCTTTCTTAGCCTCAACTACATTAATTTCTGCTCTGATCTTTATAATTTCCTCCCTGCTTTGGGCTTGACTTGTTCTTTTTCTAAATGTCTGAGGTATAGCACCAAGTCATTTATTTGTTTTCATTCTGTTTTCCTGATGTCAGGATTCATCACAATAAATTTTTCTCTGAGGACTGCTTTCACTGTGTCCCACAGGTTCCAGTAAGTTGTATTTGCATTTTGTTTGCATGTATTAATTTCTTTTTTAATGTCCTCTTCTTTAATAACACATTGGTTATTCAGGAGGTTATTAATTTCCATGTGTTTATGGAGTTTTTGTGGTTTCTTTTATCATTGAATTTGAATTTCATGGCACTTTGGTCAGATAATGTACATGGGATAATTTTGGTTCCTTTGCATTTACTTAAGTATATTCTATGGCCTACTATATGGTTTATTTTAGAGAATGTCCCATATGCAACAGAGAAGAAATGTGCATATTAATGTTACTGGGTGGAGTACTCTGTACACATTTACTAAGTCCATTTTTTCACAAATTTGTTTCAGTGCTGTTATTTCTTTGCTGACTTCTTGTCTAGTTGATCTGTCTTTTTGTGTCAGTGGGTGTTAAGGTCACCTGTTATAATTGTGTTATTGCTTATTTGATTTTTCATGTCTATTAATATATTTATGTCTCACATAATATTTGTCTATCTCTTCCTATTGAAATTTTCCCCCAATCAGTATGTAGTAACCTTCTTTATATCTTTTGATCATTCATAGTTTGAAATTCACATTACCTGTAAACAGAATAGCTACTCCTGCTTTTTTCTGGGTTCCTATTGCATGAAGTATTGTTTTCCATTGTTTGACTTTCAGTCTCTGAATTTCCTTTTGAGCTAGGTAGGTCTCTTGTATATAGCATGTGGTTGAATTTTTGTTTCTTAATCCATTCTGCCAGTCTTTCTTTTAATTGGTGAATTGAGGGCATTTACTTTAATGGTTATAATTGATATATATTGACTTATTTTTGTCATGTTATCTCTCTGATGTTGGTTCTTTATCTTTCCCTTCTACTTAATGCTTTGCCTTACTTGGTGGGTTTTTTCTGTTGTTCTTGAAATCAGAGTCATTTCTATGTCATTTCTATGAAAGATATCCAGAATATCTTTCAGTACTCTTTGTATCTTTCTATGTCATTTCTATGAAAGATATCCAGAATATCTTTCAGTACTCATTTCTATGAAAGATATCCAGAATATCTTTCAGTACTCTTTGTAGGGTTGGTGTGGTGGTCACTAAGTGCTTCAATTGTTCTTTGTCATGGAAGTATTTTATTTATAAATTTTTAATGACAGTTTTGCAGGGTACACCAATGTGGCTCAGAAGTTGTTTTCGTTTAGGATTTGGAATCTTTCATACCACACTCTTCTTGACTGGATTGTGTTGAGAAGTCTGCTGTGATTCTGATAGACTTTCTTTTACAAGTGATCTGTTTCTTTTGTCTAATGGTTTTTAATATTCTATTCTTGTGCTGAATTTCTGGGATCTTGATTATTTTATGTTTGGGTGTAGATTTATTTTGGTCATGACTAATTGGAGTTCTTTATGCTTTGCTTATTTGTATGTCAGTTTCATTTCCCATGCTTGGGAAAGTTTCTGCTATTACTTCTGTAAATAGTCTTTTTATATCATTTGTGTTGACTCCTTTTTCATTTACACCTGATAAATTAATAGTTTTCTTAAATTAATAGTTTTTCTTTGCATCATCTTGTAACTGTTGAATTGTTATTTCTTAGTTTCTTGGTATTTTTAAAAGATGTTTCCTTTCCTGACTGCTATCTGCAATCTTGTCTTCAAGGTCTGAAAATCTATCTTCCATTTGTTCAAGTAGTCTTGCCAGCTTTTGATTTCCTGGCTTTCTCTTTGAATCTGTTTTTTTTTTTATTTCCTGGCTATCTCTTTTTTGATTTGATTTCCTGGCTATCTCTTTGAATCTGTTTTATGCATTCTAATTCTTCCTTTCTTTTCAGTACCAGGGGTTGAACTCACAACCTCGTGCTTACCAGGCAAGTGCTTGAGCCACTGAGCTAAATCCGTGGCCCCATGCATTCTAATTTTTTCCGATATTGCTCATTCATGGTTTCCATCATTTTCCAACATGCCTCTATTTTCTTAAATTATGTCTTCTTTGGATATGTTCAGCATTTCTTTCCTTATGTTTATCATTTCTTGTTTTATTGGGAGATTATTTCTGATCTTATTTTCCTTGCAGCTTCATGGAGTTGTTTCTTCACTTTAGTTGCTATCATTTCAGAAATTTCAGGTGTTTGCCTTACATTTTCTTCTATGACCATGTCTCCTGGACTTATTTGGGATGGGCTGGAGGTTTGAGATTGTATTTTGCTTCTTCACTTTGACATTTTCCTGTATTTCTCTGGAGCAGCCAAATGCAGTCTCAGTTACTTCCTGCTTTGGCAATGGTTGCCTGTCCAGGAGGAGGTCTCCCTGGCTGGGCAGGGATCACTGGGCAGGCCTTTCCCAGGCCCCTCATGGTGCACCAAGGCTCCCGGACTGAAGTTGCTGGTCAGGTTCTTCCTAGGCCCCTCACAGTGCACTGAGTGGCAAGCCACTTTTAGGAGTTTCCATTTAGTCTGTTTTGTATTGTTTAATTTCAACATACATGAAGGTATGGACAGCTATTTTGAAGAGAACAAGAGACATTATGGCAGCCATTTTAAATTTTCATATTGTCTGGTTTTGAAGGTCTGTAATGCCTTCATTACCCTGATCTGATAGTTTTATACTATTTTGTTTTGTATGAATTCATTGTGTGTGAAGATACAACCATTTAGAAGAAAACAAGAGGCACTATGGTAGCCACTGTAGATCTCCTGTTGTCTTTTTTAAAATCTGTGTCACATTGTTTTCTTCTGATCTGCTTTGTTCTGTTTTGTTCTGTTTAGTTTTACACCCTTTTTAAAAAAATAAAGTTAAATTAAAAAAAAATAAAAGGAGCTTCCAGATAACATAACTACAGTGGCCTCCTCAGTTGTTGAAGTCCTTTCTTACTGCCCTTCATCTCAACTCCAATAAATCTGCCTGTGCATTTCACTGGTGTGTCCCAAAAGCCTATTTTTGTTAGGGACCTACTTGGCAACTCAAGTAATTGATGGTTTCCTTCTACAGACCCTATCTGCTGACACCATGACTGGGTGTGGCCAGCATCTTGGAACATAGTGAGGTGGCACCAGTGGGCTTTGAGTGGAATTGGTCAGCACTGCCAAGATGAGCAGGAACCCAGTAACAGCCCAGAGGAAATGATAAAAATCCTTCAGGGCACAAGCTGAGCCCTACACGGCAGTACCATACCAAGCCAAGCCAAAATAAAACCCAAAACCCCATACCAGTGAGACAGTCAAGGACTCACTGGCTGCGTTTGCTAAAAATTACTCTTTCTTTGAGCCTACAGATGCCTAATGGGTAACTAAATGCAGGATAAAGCTTGGCATCTCTGCCTTCATTTTCTGTCTTTACTATTTGGGAAAAACCCTGGGTCAGATCCCTGTTTGGCTCATCACACATATGTGTTAATTGGTTAAGGAGTGTCTGTCTGAAACCTGGCTCATTAGCCTAACTTAAATCTAAGCTACCTCATCTACTTCAAGGCCGAAAACATCAAAGTAAGATATTTTCAAGATATTTTCAAGATTTGCAAGGCCGGCTTTCACAATATCCCATTCCAGACCTTTAGAGTAGTGCCTGGAAGGCTCCAGTCATTGTCCTAAACCTGTAGCCACTTTGGACTCCAGGAAAAGATAAAAGGAGAGTTTCATAGACTGATCATCCAAAAACAGATCAACCTCAAAGCAGGAGTAATTATCTTGCGATGGGAGTTGCCCCCTATGCAGGAACAGTCAATTCATGGAACTAGTTGCCCCCTCTAGAGATAAGCCCTCTTCTAGAGCTACCATGAAAAGCCAGAGCTGAGATAATTATCAACAAACCCTAGTTCATCCCAGCCTCTCCACTAAAGTTGGCCACTTGAGTTCTGTGCCCCCTTCAGCTCTTCTCTTCAAGCTGATGCCCCTTCTCCAAACTCTTCCTTCTAATTATAGCTTTTGCCTGGGGGTTCTTTACCTCATATTTAATACCTATTATCTAAGAGATAAAAGCTCCCTTGTGCCTGGTATCACCAGGACTTGAAGGCCTGGGGGCTATGCTCTACTGTTACCTGGCTGGGCAGCCAAAGGCCTCCCTAGATGCCTTAATTTCCCCACAGTCCAGCTCTGGTTTCCTGCAGTACCACCCTTGGATTAGGGATATGATGAAATGCCATCCACAGACATAAGCAGTCCTATGAAGAATGTGACCATCATTCATATGTCAAGACCCAAGGCAGTGCAAGGGATCGTCAGGGACAACAGCCTGGAAAGGATTCCCTCAAAAGGATGCTGGAACTGGGCTCAGATTCCTTCCTGCTCAGTGCAGTCCATGGATGTTAGTCCTGCTTCCTTTCTTTATTGATTAAGGGCTAAATCTCTCACGTGCAATTGAACACATTCTGACAACCTGACACATTCTGAGCTTCGGAAGGCTCTGACACTGCAGCTACAAAGCAATGATTGAGTTGGACACAAAACATTCCTGAGGGAGCCAAGCATTTCAGAGCTGCTATCCTTTGGCACTGCTGAGATTAATGGCACATTATTGGAGGTAACGGTGCTGACATTATCCTCTCCCTGGGGCAGTGCACTTATGAAAGGGGAGAGCGCGTTCTTGAAATGAGGCCATTAAAAGAGAGCATAGATGGTTGGTAGTAATTAAATGTTCCTCATGCACGCTACCACCCCTACCCCACAATGCCGGCCCCAATTCGGGTCTTCTCAGGTGCTCCAAAGAGCTTCTTCTCAGGCTGCAGACACTCAGGATACAGTGTCTACAGTCAGACAAAACAGGATCAAAACAGTGACACACTTGGTCAGTCTAAGAGTCCATGTTCAGAGGCTGCTTTTCCACTTGCAACAGGGTGCAGCCTGACAAGCTCACCCCAAGCTGAAACTTCACTTAGTACACCTAACTCACCGAACATGGTCGTTTAGCATAGCTCACCTTAAAAATGCTCAGACACAGCCACATTTATAATCCCAGCACTCTGGGAGGCTAAGGCAGGAGCATTACAAATGCCAGCATAACTCTGGCAATTTACTGGTAGTAACTTAGTGACATCCAGTCTCAAAATAAAAAATAAAAAGGACTAGCAGTGTAGTACACTACTAAGGGCCTGGATTCAATCTCCAGTACTGAAAAAAAAGTGCTCACACTCTGGCATTGATCTATGGTTGGACTAAATCATGTAGCATGAGGGCCTATTTTACTATAAAGGGTTAATTATATCACAGAATCACGTAACTCACTGAACATGGATTGAAAGTGAGGCATGGAATGGTTGTAAGGGTCACCATGAATAGTTAGTGGACATTGAGTTGTGGTTTTCAAGGTTGAAGACTAGGACATGGCAGACTGCCTGGGAAAGCAGGCATGACCTAGCGATTACAAAACCCCAGGATGCATGCACAGCCCCCAAAAAACTCCTTTATCTAAATACCACTGCATTTAAGTCTAATTTAACAATAAAATAATCAAGTGGCTCTGGGACCCTCGAACAGTTTGCATTAGGTTGTGATTTAATGAAATTGTGAGTCTGTCATCTTGGAACCTGGCTCAGGCAACATACCTTGTCACCCCCTTCCCCAGAAGCAGCTGGTACAAAGGAACCCCAACAAGCAGGTTTCCCTGGATAGGAATGGAGGTTAACAGAAGTGGAGGAGGCCTTCACCACCCTGTCATGATGGCCTGTGGTGCAATAAAGATAAAGACAAGCTACTAGGATGCACTAGTAGTAACAGTTCTTTTTTCTAACCATCTTATTTTTTTTAATGGAAGCATCTGATGCCAAAAAGATAAAGGTAATTTTTCAGACTCAGAATTTTTGTAAGTGCATAAAATTTTCCTTTTGGTATTATCACCATGCTAGTTTATAAATACATTTCTCTGCAACTATTCTGATATAGCTACTCAGGATTATTGAGTCATCCCTAATGTATGGCTTTACTACTGACTTTGAAACTAAGCCAACACAATTACAAATGACTAGACTTGTACATGAATGGAATAAGAAAAGTCCTCAAATGATGGTTATGGGGGTTAATATCCATCAAGACTACCTTCCTAGTCCTATGAATTGTGAAAACCTGTGAACTTCAACTATGGTCAAAAATGTGCCTATAAATGCCTATTTTTATAGTTTAAACCCTAAAGATGCTATGTCTCCCGCAGTTACATAATTTAATTTAATAAAATATTATACTAATAAAGCCTTAGAAGGCATAGGCATTTTAGTGATATCTTAGGAATCTAAGGGCTCTAAGAAGAACAAATCAAGAACATGTGAGAGAGCTACACAACCTATTAGGATGCGGAATGCTGCTGCATCTGCCAAGATGGGTTACAGGGCAGCAGCCAATCAGCAGCAAGGAGAACTGAGTAACTCTCAGATTGGCTACTTGCAAACCCCCTGTCCCTGCCCCCCAAATTACAGATGATACTTGCAGTTTTCTCAAAATTGCAGGTGTTTCCACAATTATTAGTTAAGGTTGAAGGGGAATCCACGAACTACTGAAGTCGGAAACTCTGAACCACGACTTTGCAGGGGATACTGCATAAATGGAACTGTACCGTTGGTAACTTCTGGGACTGGCTTTTCATTCACACACTCCCCAGAGATCACACAGGTTTTGGCCGTGTCAACACGCCTTTTAGTTGCTGCTGCTGATTAGCACCTTGTCCTGCAGGTGAGCCACAGTTGCATAAATTTTGGTGAGGTAAAGAAGATTTTGGTTATTTCCAGTGTTTGCTATTATCAACAAATCTACTCTAAACATTTCCATACAGGCTTTACCCTGCTGGGTATAGCTAACATTTTCACACATTGTTTTTCTTTTTCTCTTTTCTTTTCATGTCAGATAGCTAATGTGCTGACATAGCAAGGTCTGAAAGGAGGCACATTTCCCACACAGGGCAGGAACACATGCTCTCACATGAACCAAAGGTTCAAAAAGTCCAACTTTTTTTTTCCTTTAAGGAATAGTCACTACATATTTAGGTGGTGCTGTTTTGTGGTACTTAGGATGGAACCCATAGCCCTGCATATGCTAGGCAAGTGCTCTACACCTGAGCTGCATCCCTAGCCCATGTTCCATTTTTAAAGAAATAACCAAATAGTTTCCCATCCCCACCGGCAATGCACGAAAGACCTTGTTTCTACCCATCATCAGCAGGGAATGTCACTTTTTAAAACAGATAGACAATAAGCTCTCATTGGGTAAGTTACCATTCCAACTTCCATCTACCTGATTCATCTCATCTCTCCATGTTCAATGGAGTCCATGTACTGAGTTTTTCATTTAGTTTACTGTATTTTTCAGTTCTAAAATTTCCATTTGGTTCTTTTATTTTCTGTTTCTTTACAGAAACTATTTCTTCACATTCCCACCACATTTATAGTTATTCATTGGAGAAGTTCTACAATGGCTGCTCTAAATCTCTGTCTGATAATCTAGTGAACTTGTCATCTTGACTTGGTGTCTGTTGACTGTCCCTTTTCATTCTGTTTGAGACAGATCTTCCCAGCTCCTGGTACGATGACTGATTTTCCCGTGAAACCTGGACATCTTGGTCCCCCCTTCAGATCCTTCACAGGTGGGCTTGCATGGCTTCTGCTGGCTGGCTCACATGGACTCTGTGGGCATTGTCTGATTGCTGGCAGGTGGGGGCAGGAGCCCAGGTCCTGCTCTCAACCTCTGTGGACACCAAAGGAGAGGGTTCTGCTTTACTGGTGGGTGGGGTTCCTGCTCACCACAGCTCTTCACTGATTCCCAGGCAGGGAATTCTTGTTCCCATCACCCACTGAGGTGGCCAGCACCAGGGGTATATGGCCTTATTATTCCTGAGCAGGGAGGAAAACCAGACTTCCTCAGGCCACCTCTGTTTACACCCGTAGGAAGGCAGGGATGACTGTGCACCCCTGAATGGGGGCGAACACCCAGGCTTCCTGTGGTGTCCACCCTGGCTGCACTCGATTTCAGCAATGGAAAGTGGCCAAGTCACTTGCATCTGTCTGCGTCATTCATTCAGTCACACAAGACAATTCCACTTACTTAGCTTTGTCTGTCAGTGGGAACCACATTCTGTGAAAGTTTGTTTCTTGTAGACGACTGTGGCCAAACAGATTTGGATTTTGTTCTATAACTCACAGTTTGTGATTTCTCACTTCCCAAACACAGCACTAACAGCGTGGGTGTTGAAAGAAAACAACAATTAGAATCGCAACAAAAACTCCCAGCAACTGTAACAGAGTCAAATCAAACTGCAACAAAAGAGACTCACCGTTAGATCTTAAATTCTCAACTACAGAGCCTGAGAAACACTGAAATACTGTGGCAGAGTAAAGTTAATAGAATGTCCTTCCTTTGCCAGATTTTAAGGGAATTCAGCTCCCATTGTGTAGTTAGAAGACCACTGGGCATCTCTCCTTGAGTGCAAAACAATTGCTGCAAAGTTAAATCGAATCTTATTTCTTTATACTGATATGTACAGAGCTGGCTATGGTATACCTTTATCTCTTCAACTGGCTCTAAACAATGCAAATAAGGCTAGCTGTAATCTCTAAAGCCAACAGACTGTCTCTTGTTTCCTCCTTTAGTGCTCTCTGTAAAAGGTTTTTTTTTTTTTACTGGGGATTGAACTCACAACCTTGTGCTTGCTAGGCAGGCATTTAAGCCACTGAGCTAAATCCCCAGCCTCCTCTGTAAAAGATTTGAGCACAGTGGGATGGTAGAATCAGTCAGCTCCAAGAATGTCAACTGGGTATGAGCCTCAAAATAAAGAGGCTGGGAGTCCCCAGAGCACAAAAGTTTACATATCAGAAACTGAAGCAATAGCCTCCAAAAACAACTGAACTGCTACCTTAATTGAATTATGCAAATTGATCCTTCTGCGTGTCATTCTTCCTGCATTTTGCAAAGATGCTTTTCTCCCACCTGGCCAGCCAGCTCAAGTTAGCAGTTCCCGCCATCCTAATTGTCACTCATCCCTGAGCCACCCAGCTGCTTCACAAGAGAATAAATTCTGGGAGAGGCCTTCCATCAGGGCCTTTGTCTGCACATCCTCACTGGGATCAGGTTTAGGACCTCTTGGCTGCCCTTACCTTTGAAAATGTTTTAGTGTCTTTACTCTAGGCCATGGGTTGCATTGGAGGTGGTATATTGGAATTAACTTGCCAGGATTCCAATAACATCTCAGTGGGCTTACATATATAACTTTATGGACTGTGAGGGAAACTGGAAAAGGGATTATAATACTTGGATTACAACACTCAATATTTGGGGTTACAATACCATTTCATTCTAAGAGTGGGGGGCAGGCCTGGAAGGGAAACAGACAGGTCATCTCATACCTTCATGTTCTGAACTACCTTCAGATCTGCCTGAAGATGCATGCGGTAGATTACAGGAGATGACGGCTGGGTGGGTCACAAGGGGGAAGGCCATAGGACAGACATGGCCTTTCTTTGTTTTGTTGATTTCTGAATGTTCATTAGCACATGTTTGCTATACATGATGATTACATTCATCATAGGGAGTTGGTACACATACATCACCCTTCTTTAAAAACACGAATCTAACCACTCTGAAGGCAGCCAGTGCTGTGCAAAAGGAGTTCCTCCTCCTAGGAGGGGAGACCCTGGGCTGAGCCAAAAAAACATAATTCAGTCTTGGCTGCTTCATATGTGCCTTGAACTCTGTATCCACATGGGTAAACTAAGCTAGTGGTCCTTAGGGTTCCTCCAGACACAGAACTTCAAAATAGTAGAGACAGCTGTAAAGGAAGTGCAGGGTTTTGGAAAACAGCAAGAAAACAGAAAGACAATGGGGATGAAAGGAGAAAAGACAAAGAGGGCAAGGACCAGTAGGCAAGGAGGGATAGATGAGGAAACTCAAGTGAGGAAGAGCAGATGAGGAAGGACAGGAGGGGCAAAAGAGCATGGTGTGGGGCAAAGAAGAGGCCCAGGAAGTAGGGGGAATTGGCACACATGAGGGGAAGTTTGAGAACACTGTACTGCCCAGGGATGCTAAGCTGGTGGGCACCTGGATCACCTGTGCAGCCCTTTCTAAATATTTGTTCCTGATGTGGAGCTGCTGTCACTCCTGCAGCAAGTGGAGGCAACAGTGAGGGGAGATGGCTGCTCCAAGCTTCCATGACCCAAAAGGCATCATGACAGCTGCCTTCCACAGGAGACGCCCAGGTAGGGTAGAATGGGGACACATGCCCAAGTTTGAAGGGCTTGTTCTCATTATCCATCATTCAGTCCACCCACCCTTAATGTAGCTCTTATACATGAGACTTCTGGGGATCTCTCCCAACACAGTGACCTCTGCAGTCTCACAAGGCACTTAAGGAATCGTCCTGGGGGACCCATGATTAGAAGGAAGCTCATCCTTTGGTTCTTCCCTCATTGTGTTGGTTAGCTTTCTGCCAACTGTGACATAATAGCTAAGTGAAGCCAATTTAAATGAGGGAAAGGGTTTTTCTTGGCTCATAGTTTCAGAGGTGCCATGATCAGCCAGCTCCATTGCTTCTAGGCCTGTGGTGAGGCAGAACCATCACAGTGGAAGGGCTTGGCACAGAAAATCTGCTCACCTAGTGGTATCAAGGAAACAGAGAGAGGGAGAAGGGGCCAGGGACAAGATATATCCTTCCAGGTTATGCCCTAGAGACCCTACTTCCTCTGACTAGGCCCCCCCACAACAGCCTATTTAGCCACAAGCTCATCGATGAATTAATCCCTTGATGAGATCAGTGCCCTGATGATCCATTCACCTCCCCAAAGCCCCACCTTGCAACATCTGGGCCTTCTGGGGGAATGGTTTGGGATTCAAACCCCACCAGCCACATTCTAACTTCTTTCATGTTCTAATGCTACCCATCAATTATCTAACCTAAGGAATAGATGCCTTTGTAGCTACACATGGTTTACAACACCCTAAACGAGATGATTCAATTTAAAGACAGCTTTCCAGTTTTCTCTGTGGGCTGCAAGGCCTTGCTGGTAACATGTTCCTTACCCTCACTCAGGTTCTCTGTGGGGAGCTCATCCCAGCAGGCCCCTCTCAGGTGGCTCCATCTGGTAAGAGCTCTGCCAGTGCTCCTTGAACTTCTGGACTGATATGGAAACACCTGCATTTAGGGTGTGGCTGGCCATGTGCCCATTAAAGAAACTTATTCCCCTCCTCCTAACACGAGTAACCGTAGCTGCCTGGGTTGCACTAGGACTTGTGGACTCTCTGAAATTACTCATGGCTCTGTGGTCCCCAATTGGGAGTTCCTATTTCAGGGAAAAAGTTATATTTATCCCACCTACCAGCTAACTACATCACTGTGGCCTGTGCTTTCCTCCCAACATCCTTATCCTCTGCAAAAGTAGTTGGGAATGCAAGGTTCTAACAAGCGTAATGGCTTTCCAGAATTGGTTCCTGCTCCTTGTCTCACTCTGTCTCCTATTAACAACTAAGATAGTGATTCAGGGCTATCACACCACAGAACAGGAGAACTATTTCATCCAGCGAGACCCATGCTCAGTCTTCCTGACTGCTTGTCATCTTTCCTGTTTCTGGGAAAGGGATCTTTCTGGGGGCTACACTGCACTCTGTTCTTGATCCCGCCCTGCAGGCAGGTCCTCTGGACTATGCCCCCCAGTCAGCCTTCTCACTGCCTTTCCACCACATTTCCTGGCCTCCCTGGCTCACTCTTCCCTACAAATAAACAGAAGTTCAGTAGAGGTGCTCTCTTCCCCTATGGCCCCACTCGTACACACCTGTGCCTCATCCCTCGGATTGAAGGAAGGCTCCATCCCTCCTGCTCTAATTAAGCTCTTCTGTACTTCCTCCTCCATCAGCTCATGGTCTATGGCCCGTCTTTCTGATCCAAGCGTCCTATCTACATTCTGCCTTAACACATGTACAGAGCACCCACTTGGAGCCTCTCAGTGTGTGTTCTGCTGGCCCATCTGTCCTGTTCCTTGTTGCTCCATCTTCAAGGTGCCTCTTCGGTCTCTCCTACAGACCTTGCTTTTGCCTGCCTCCTGCACCTCTCTGGACAATGTCTTGAATGTCAAGTTCAATATGTCCAGACTGACACATGCCCTTCCCTTCCTGGAGAGGAGCAGGTTCTCAAGTCTCCCCAATGTCTTTACCTGTGGTTCCTGTGGGCAGCACCAAGTGTCATTATTTGGGGACCCCTCATCCCAGGTGACTCAATGGTCAGCTGTCATCAGGAGATTCCTCACACAGAATGTCTCATTAGATGACACTTCCCACCTAATGTCAGTGTCATGATACCTTCTTGGATAGATGCTCCCTATGACTGAAGATGAACTAGGTAATAGAGAGTCTGCTTCCAGCTGCCCTGCTGCCCCACACAGACTGTGATCTATGTGCTTATGCAGCTCCATGACACTGAGTGGGAGCTTCCTCTGTCATCTACATTCAGATGTAGGGATGCTGACATTGCCAAGACATTGCCAGGGACCCCTTGTGTACCTGAGAGCAGACTTCTACATATGTGACAGCAGAGTACAGCTATCATTATACAACTGCCTCACCCTCTGTGCAGACCGCATCACCCTGGGCAACAGCTGCTCCAGAGGATTAAGTAGAATCAACGAATGGCACACAGTAGGCACAGCCTACAGACAGTGTAAGGCTTGAAGTACCCAGGATTGCTGGTATGTCCTGCCCTGGAGTCCAGGTCGCTGGTGCCAGAAACCTGCAGGGCTGTGTCCCAGCCTTCAGCTGGACCCTGCCAGGCTGCTGGCTCCCTGCCTCAGAAGAGCACTCTACCTGTATGGCTACAGCTGTAGGGCTGCCACATCAGGACCAAAATCAAGCTGAGGCTGGATTGTTCTCTGGAATTTCAAAGCACCTACTATGATAGAAATAAGCATTTTTCTTCAGTACAATTTTGTTTTTTCTACAAACTCAGAAATCACAAAACATTCCCCTAATGTTATAACATTAGGAAGGTTTTATACCACAGTGACTGTCCTGCATGTGTTAAGTGGGTTACAGAATTACCCAGTCTTTTCTCTGCCATCAGAAGACAGCCTCTGTATCCAGTGTCCTGGACAGAAAGCTGTGAGTAGGTCTGGCAGCTGCTGAGCCAAGGCAAGCCCTTCAGAGGCAGACTGGGAGGCTCGAGTCTCTGAATATACTGTGACTTCATGGTTCTGTTTCAGAAATAGGAATTTTGCCACCCTACAAGATCTACGAGACTTCACAGAATAGACCAAGTGCAAATATGCTTGGTTAAAGCAATACTAATCTTCAGGTTGTTGCTGACTCCAAGTAAACAAGTCTCCTGAGGAACATGAGCCACACGTTTTACAGGGGGAAGGGACAGACACTTAACTTGGATACCAGGGAGTGACATGTACACACACATAGACACACAGACACACATACATGCTGACACAGACACACAGACATATGCACACGTTCATTAGCACACGTGTCCCTGCACTAACTTAAGTATCTCTATATCTCTATGTCTGAGGATTTTAAGAATATCATGACCTAGTACAATTCTAACTGCTAATTCTGTTCCAACACATAGGAAGGGAATTATAATTAGTACATTTGTATGCAAATGTACTGTTAAGACCATTTTTCTTCTGTGAAGTAGTTATTTACATCAGCATTTTTGTTCCAGAGCCCAGAGAGAAGACTCAGGTCTAGTCCCTGGTAGTATATTTGAAGAGCCAAGAGCAGCTGGGGGTGAAGGTGAGGTCAGGCTGGAGGGTGGTACAGCACACTTTTCCAGAACTCTGGTCCAGGGAGGGTTTCAACAGCCTCTCTTCGTCCCATTCCTCCTCTCTGGACCCTGGGTACCACTCCCTCTGTCTGAATGAAAGCTCCTGGAGGTTCAGAACAATCCTTAAAGCCTCATATCTGGGAGAGACAGAAACCAGAGACCAAACTCCTGCTGAGCCAGGAGATGCTGTCTCCCTTGGCACTGCCCAGGGACTAGGACATTCAGATGTAGGGATGCTAATATTGCCAAGAGACAGTGAAGGTGAGGTTTGAAGTTCTCATCATCTCCTCAGTGGTCCAGTCCACTCACCATCAGTGGGAGCAAGGAGTCCACCCCATGAGACAAGCCGGTCCCCTGTACCAGAGGGGTGCCTAGGCTGAGCAAAATGGCCAGGCACTGAGAGCTGGTGACCACCTCTAGGACAGGGTGGATGTCCACTGAGTGGCAGGTGTGGCCTGTGCTTGCCTTCAGACTCTGCTGAGCTCCATCCTGGTGGACTCCGTGTGGTCAGGGCCCTGTCCCTAGAGGGAATCAGGAGCTCCTCACCCTGGGAGGGGGTTAGATAACTTCCTCACAGGCAGCCAAGTGCAAAACTCAGCCACTGATCGGAAATCAAGAAGAACCCAAAACATTTTTCCAGATAATTAAATTTGACTTTTTAATCATTACAATTCTTAAATCATGGTTTCTTTTTCAAGCCAATTTTATTGAGCAAGTGATCGATCATCTCTGTACCTTCAGCAGCATGCAATACATATCATTTAACCTTTGGGGCTCAGCCTCCTCCCTCTCTGTGAAGCATCACACTGTGCTGTTGCAGGCAGATGTGGATGACAGGTGACATTTGACATCCTGAATATCCCGCCCTGCAGATTAGATTGATGCTAACTGTACATCAAGGAGCTGGTTAGGAACTCTCTGATTGCTAGACCTGCTCCCTGAGGGCAGCTGTCTATTAACTCCTAGGGAACAATGCTGCTTTTCATGCTGACCACTCTTTAACCAACAGGAAAAAAGGACAAGAAGATACCCTCATGTCATCCTCATGTGCTGACAGGTCACTTTGGAAACTGCAACCTTAAAATTCTAAGAGGATGGTATTTCCAATCACCCAAATTTCTCTGTCATTTTAAAGATATTATTGCATGTAAGAGATTTAATTTTTGAAACAAGAGATTTAAACAATTGTAAAAGACATTTTCCAGTCCTCTGTGCAAATGCATTTAAAAACATAGTTGGATAATTTCCTCTGGAAACAAAGATGAGCAAAATTCATTCCATTAGAGTAAGAAACAGACCAAATTCCATCTAAGAATCAGAGAATGGTGTGAAGAAACTGCTCATAAAAGCCCTGGGCCCATGTGGATTTACAGGACATTGTCTCAAGCCTCATGAAGATCAGACCATCTTGATGCTCTGTGAATTATTTTAGAGCTTTGAAGAGGAAGAAAAGCTTCTTAATTTCTCCTATGAAGCAGGTAAATGCTACTAAACCAACTATAACAAGTATAAGGAAGAAAATCTAAAGCTTAATATCACAAGCACTCTTCCTTGATTCTCTTGTCTTAGCCTCTCAGACCACCTGCCTTCACCCCGGCCTCTACCATGTCTCTAAAGTGTTCACTTCTGGCCCGAGGCACATTCCTAGGCCGGGTTCTCCGCATCTCCTAGGTCAGACTGGGCATTGGCTGAGTGGTGGTTATGTGGGGCTGGTAGTGTGGGGAGAATCACAACTATCCAGGTGAACCAGAGCCTGCTGAACCCCCAAACCTAGAGGGAGACCCCAATATCCACACTGCACATTTAGAGAAGATCCAGCTACACAACAAATTCACCTTCTTCATCAACAAGTCGTGGTTCCTGAAGCTGGAGAACAAGTAGCTGGAAGCCAAGCAGAGCCTCCTGCAGAAGCAGAATGTGGCTTGCAGCAGCATGGACAGAATGTTCCAGGCTACATCAACAACTTGCAGCTGCAACTGCACATACTAGACCAGGAGAAGCTGCAGTTGGAGGTGGAGCTTGGCAGCATGCAGGGGCTGGTGGAGGACTTCAAGAATAAGTATGAGGATGAGATCAGCAAGCATACAAAGATGGAGAATGAATCTATCCTCATCAAGAAGGACGTAGGTGAAGTTTACATGAACCCAGCTTCCAGGTGGAGCTGGAGCGTCACCTGGAAGGCAAGATCAACTTTCACTGGCAGTGGTATGAAGAGATTATGTGAGGTCAGTTCCAATTCTCAGACACACCCATGGCACTGTCTATGGACAACAGTCATCCCTAGATGGGGACAATATCATTGCTGAAGTCAAGGTTCAGTACAAGGAAATCACCAACTGCAGCCAGGCTGAAACCAAGAGCATGTACAGATTAAGTACGAAGAGCAGCAGACACTGGATGGAAAGTATGGGAATTACATGTCCTACACAAGGAAGGAGACCTCTGAGATAAACTGTAGCACCTGCTTCTTCCAGGAAGTGACTGAAGCCCTCAAAGGCCAGAGGACATCCCTGGAGGCCACCACTGCTGATACTGAGCAATGTGAGGATTAAGCACAGACATTAGGGATGCCAACTTCAAGCTGGCCCAGCTGAAAAGTGCCCTGCAGAAGCCAAGCCAACATGGTATAGCAATTGCATGAGTACCAAGAATGTCAAGCTGATACTGACATCTAGATCACTGTACACTGCTGCAAGTTGCTCAGGGAGAGGAGCACAGGCTTGATGGAGCCTGGCATGCAGAACATGAATATTCACAGGAAGAGCAGCAGGGGCCACTCAGGAGTGCTAAAACCATCCTATGAGCGTTTCCCAGGCCCTGGTATCAGCTCTGACATGGGCACTATCTCCTTTGGCTGCACCAAGGCCATGATTGTGAAGGACATCAAGACCTATGATGGGAAGTTGGTGCCTGAATCCTGCCTAGGCATGAGGTCCTGCCCAGGTGACTGGCCACTTCAGCTTCTCCCCGCCTCTGCCCTTCTTCCAGCTGTCTCAGAGCCTGTGGGAAGAGGAGAGCTATATAGGGTAGCACTGAGAACCGAGGCTCAGCCCTTGCCCTCAGCCCACACCAAGAGAATCTACTGCCTGAGGTATCCCATCTCGCCTATGGCCCCTACCAAAAACCAATTCAATTATCTTTCCCAAAATAAGGCCTGAGCAGGTTCTACAAACAAACAAAAAACAGCACAACAACAAATACAAGTGGAAAAGTCATAGGATTATTTTCAAAGATATTAAGAAAGCCTTTGCCAAACTCTGAGGGAATTGAGGAACATTTATTAACACAGTGAACTGCCAGGTTGAGGTCTAAAGCCACTTTCTGATTTAACAGAGAAGAGCAAGAGGCAACAGGAGAATAGCACTTGCATGTCTCAAACACTTCTTAATGTTGTTCCAGAGGCATTAACTAATTAAGTAGTCAGAGCAACCAAAGAAGCAAGCCCATCTTGCTAAGCAAGATGAGACTATAGAATACTTAGAAAACAGAAAAGCTATGATAATGCATTTTCTGAATAAAAGAATTCAGCAAAGTAGCAGGCTACAAAATCAGTAATCTTCCTTTCTACTAATGACAAGATGATTGAAAAAGTCCATATATAACAATAACAAAAAAGTATAAATTTCACAAGGCATATATACAATTTTTATAAGGAAATGTTGACAACACTCTGGAAATGCAGAAGCAGGTCTGAGCAAGTGGAAAGGCAATCCAAGCTTGGCCCAGAGAGCATGTGAAAATGTTTTCCTTTTCAAGTTAACTATAAATTCAATTTCCTTTGTCCTGAAAAATAGCATAAGCTCTTTTGTGAAGTTAGAATCATTAATGCTATATGAAAGTAGCTAGGAACACTGAAAAACCATGAGAAAAATTAATACGGAGAAAACTATTGAAAATGGAGGGACAAAGGACAAAAAACCATAGAGAAATGGAAAGAACATGAACAGGCAAGTCACTATGAAGGGATAAAAACAGGCTTCATTATGGTCTATATTTGAAATGGCCCCCAAAGTCTCTCTGCTTTTTGGCTGCCAGGGGTTGAACACGGTTCCTCTGCCACACCCTTCTGCCATGGAGCCAGCTGACCATGGAATGAACCCACAAGACCATGAGCCAAAAAACATCTCTTCTCCTTTACATGGTAGGCATCAGGTATTCTGTCTCAGTGATAGTGAAGTGACCCATGCAGCCCTCAAGTCTGTGGGAAACTGCCTGAGCAGGCTGCACTCCAAGGGCACAGCACACTCTGCTGCTCTAATTTGCAGGTGGAGAAATTCACAGTCACACAATGCTGAGATGCCCCTCCTTGCCATAGAACTAGAAAAAATTCACCCCCAACTCTTGCTGCTGGCTGTGGGGGTCAGGAGTCTGCAGGGGCTCTGGTGCACCCAGCCAGCTTTCTAAGTACAATTCTCAGGTAAGAGATTAGGGCATGGCAAAGCTGGCTGGGAAGGTACAGTGGACCCTTGACTTACAAACTCAATTAGTTTTCAAGGACTGGTTATAGCTCAAGTTGGTTGTAAATCAAGACTTTTTGCCATAAGAAGTAAGGAAAATAATGTGATTGAAACCTTTAAAGTACCCCTTAACTAGCCTTTTCATAATAAAAAATATTGTATAATGTGTGTAATTTATCAGAAACATCAATAATTTTCCTAGCATATCCACCAAAAAGTTATAAAATGTGCCTAGCTTACCAGAAACAACAATTTCCTACTGTACTCACCATTGAAGTTGACATCTTTTGGCCTGCAGGCAGCAAGGATGAAATGGAAGATGGGTATCATTTAGAAGGACTGTCCCCTTCCATAAGAATATCACGTATCTAGGATCAAACTGACACTCTGTGTATTTACATATGTTTTTCTGGCACCGCGAGTCTTTGTTTATAACCATACAACAAGCCTGCATTCTGGTTGTAACTCAAGATTCTGACTGTAAACTTTCCACACTGGTCATAACACAAGCCAGTCCTACGTGAGGCTGGTCATAACACAAGGGCTCACTGTAGGCATGACGTGCTAATTACAAAGCTTCTAGAATATGTGCACAGAACAATGCCCAAAGCCCTGCACGTGGACATCTCTTGAGAACTCCAGCAGGTTTCAGTAGGATGACCTGGACCCAAAATAAGCCTGAGATGTGGGATTCCACACTGACGGTGAGGACCCGTAGGGAGAAGTTTTCGAGTTTCTTCGAATGTGGACAGCATAAGGGAGAGGTGCCACAGAAGGACTCACTACTATGGCTTTTCCGCATGACAGCAGCCCTGCTTTCTCCATGGTGTTCTTTTACCCTGCTTTTGCCTGTTTCACTCAGCCCAAGACTGCTCTGCAGAGCTAGTTTCTTCCCCACTCTTTTACTTTCCCAAATAAACTCTGCCACTGTTTTTGTTTGTTTGTTGCTTGTTTTGTTCAATTCTTTGTTTGAGATGAGAAGTATTTGGAAACTAATTCTAGGGGAAAGGTGAGAACCCAGCATAACACTTAGTTGGCAAGCTACTTTTAGAGGCAGGCTACCCAATGACAATCCCATTCTGGAAGTTGGCTGAAGAAATCTGAAACACACACACACATGCCTGGGGCATTTCTCCACAGACTGTAACCATGAAATACAGGGAAACAGCCTAAATGGCCATGCAGAGAAGTGAGATTCAGTGAGTGTGGGCATGCAGAGGGTGCTGCTGTGTGACAAAAGGAAGGAGAGTCTCTGCCCGGGAGCAATTCCGAGAAATACTGTTTAAGGCCAGGGGCCTGCAGACAGCAAAAAAGTAGAATAAGTGCTTCCTCAGACTTTATTACAGACACTAGTAAAAACTCATACTAAAAGCAGCTTTGGCCTCTGCAGCTAGATTCACTAGTTAATCCTGACTAAAGGAGTTAACATTTTACTAGAGGAATTCTTTTAGGAGCAATTAAAAAGACAGAGGTAGAGAACAGAGAGAGAAAAACCAGATACAGAAAGATACCAAGCATAAATAGCATAACATTCACAACAACACGTCTCTTTAATGGAGAGATTAACAGAGGAAGCCAGATGCAGGGAAACCAGGATGATGACCTCTCCCCCACCTAAAGACTGATATTCTAAATAGTTCTCTATCACCCTGAGGAAGCCTAGAATCACCATCCCAATCCCATGGGGAAGAGTCAAAGGAGAAAATGGCAGCTACCAGACTTAAAGAAAATTCTTATTTACTATATAAAAATGTACATATATATATATATATATATATATATATATATATATATTCAATTCCTTAATCACTAACTCTAAGCTGCCTTTTCTATTAGGCTCCTCCAAACCAACCTATACATCCCAGATATAAGGCCCCAAAGAGAACAAAACAACAGGTGAAAATCAAAGCCATGTGCACCTGGGAGCCATCCAAAGATGATCCAGGGAGCTAATCAGACTGTGGCAAGTTCCAGGCATACACCTAGTAAGGGTCCCTAATCCTAATTAAAGAAACCAGGGACAAGGGCCTGTAAGTGTCACCTTTTCCCAGACCCCATTCTGGGCAATTTGCTTCTGTCTTCTGCTTACAAATAAATTATCTTCCTTCCTTAAAACTCCACCCCGCTAATTCATTATTGGTGCTGAGTTTTCGATCCTGACTAGTAGCTCGCTGTACTTCGACATTGTTAAAGAGGAAACCAAAGTACAAAAGGACACATGGAGTGTGCAACACCTTGCATGACACAAAAGCTGTGTGAACAATGGGCAGAAGAGACAAAAAGGACAGAGGTGGGTCTGAGTCTAAAGAAACAGGACTTGCCCAGCACTGTTCTACATATAGGACTCAGATCAAAGGCTGTCCCAGACACTCTCTGTGCCACAGATTGAAAGAAAACCATCTAGGACACACGCAGGACTCAGGCCAGATGCCTCCCAGGTGAATAACAAAACCCCACTTGGGCAAGAGAGCGGGGCTCACCTAAGTCATGGAAAACTGCATCTAGACAAAGAACTGTGAGAGAGAGTACAAAGAGAGCTACACCTAAAAGGCTGCCTCCTCCACCAGGAAGGGCTCACAAGGTGAGAACAGTGCTTTCAAAGTGTCGCGATTACAAAACATAGAAACCAACCCAGGGAGGTGTTCAGACAGCCAGGCACCCAGGGCAACACAGGTCCCATGGGCTCCACAGCACAGCACTAGAGGGATGGGCAGCATCTGAGTAAGACTTCACTTTAGCAACGGATGTCAGCATCAGAGGAAGCAAAAATATTAATCTGTGACTTTCCTGTAAATCTAAAAATAGCCCAAATTTTAAAAATCTTACTTTTCAGCGTAAACTTCGGGGTACTGGAATGAAAAAAATGCTTTGAATTTGACAAGTTTTACTGACGCCTTCACACCCCAAATATTTGTGCTAGGATTTCCCCATATCAGATCTGACTGGCCAGTTGAAATATTAACTGCTTTTTGGGGAAATGGAAAACTCAACTGAGCATATTGGGTGCACGCCTATATCCCAGCACTGGAAAGGCTGAAGCAGGAGGATCACCATGAGTTTGAGGCCAGCCTGGCTCCATGAGATCCTGTCTTAAAAAACAAATTCAAGAAAGAATAAAAGAAAGAGAACTGGAAAACTCGTCCTAAAATTCACATGAAATTTCAAGAGCTTCTGAGTAGCTGACACAACAGACAGAATATTGCTAGAGGTTTTGCAGTGAAGCGACAGTCAAGACAGCATGACACTAGACATACTAATCAATGAAACAGATTAGAAAGCTTGGCAACAAGCCATGACACCTGAGGCAAACTCACTCTAGAAACCCTCGTGACAACTGTTAGGGAAGAGACACCCCTCTCAGTGGTGGTGCTGGAAACAGGACATCCACATACAGAAGGAGGAAGGTGAGCTCCATAGATGAAAATCAACTCAAAATGGACCAATAGCCTAAATTTAAGAGCTAAAACCATAAAACTTCTAAAGAAAACATGGTCAAACTGATATTGGGGAATGAAACCCTGACCTACTATATGTCTGGTACAAGTTTGTGTTCTCTAAAATTGAAGAATGAATTTTAAGAACAACGGAGATTAAGAGCAGAATATATTTATTGAGAGAAACAAAGCTTCTGTCTGAGGGACAGAAGGGTTCCAAGTGGGTTGCCAAAGACTCTGTCTTTTCTAGGGACTTTTATAGAGTAAAATTATGAGGAGAGACGGGTTCAAGCTAGAGAAAAATGGGATCTCACAAGGTGGGCATAAGGTGGAACAGAACTATGGTTAACCAATAAGATTAATTGCGCAGGTAAAATTGATTAAATCGGGGACAAATAGGTGAGTGAGTCACATAGAAAACGGGTATCCTCACAGAGCAGTGACTCTTCCATAGGGTGATGGGATGGTGACTCCTGGCTTCTTAGGGTGATAGGGAACTATTTAGAATACCAGTCCTTAGGATGTGGGTACATTTGTTTGATCTTTTGTCTTGAGGCCTGGCCCACAGTAAAGGTGTCTGTCTCCCCCACAGTTGCAAGGTATCTGGGCTTCTGCATCAGCTCCTTTGGACCTAGCTCTGTCTTACTGCCTGTAATATTTCTAACTAACTCAGCTGCCTGTAACAAAATCATTACCCTGGATTTCACTGTGCTTTCTTAATATGACACCAAAGATACCAACAACAAAAGAAAAAACTCAACTAGATTTCTTTAAAATTAAAACTTTTCTACATCAAAGGAGACTATCAACAAAATGAAAAAGATAACCCACAGAACGCAACAAATATTTGCAAGTCATATATCTGCTGAAGGTTTCATATCAGGAACATATTTCTTCAAAGAAGTCATGCAAATAGCCAGTAAGCACATGAAAAGGTGCTCAACAGCCCCAACTATTAGGGAAGTGAAAGTTAAAACCACAAGGGGCTACTTCACTCACAACTACTAGCATGGTTTCAAATACATGCACAATGGGTATGTGTTTGCAGGACATGCAGAAATCAAGTCCTCATGCATTGTGGATGGGAACACACAACACTGCACATTCCACAAGTCAACTCCAAACTACATGATCCAGTGACTCCATACTTAGTATGAACCCCAAAGAAAAGAAACCAAGGACTTGAACAGAAGATCCACGGACACCAACTTTCACGATAGCATTATTCACCACTGCCAAGGAGGGAACGGCCCGTGTGTCCATTGAGAGACACATGGATAAACAATGCAGTTTGTACACATAACGGGGGCACTTTCAACTACAGAAAGGAATGAAGTTCTGAAACATGCTATCATGTGGATGAACCCAGAAAACATGTTCAGGCAGAGAAGCCAGACAAAAAAGGACAAATACTATATGATGCCACTAACATGAAGTATCTAGAATAGGCAAATTGATAGAGACAGAAAGTAGAGCCAGGTCACTAGGGATAGGATTCATTACTGCTCATGACTATAGCTTTTGTTTGGGATAATAAAAAGATTTTGAAGGTAGTGGTGATGGTTGCACAACATGATCGATGTAATTAATGCCTATAAACTGTAAAAATAAAAATAATTAGAATGGTATATGTTATATTCTTCAATTTTTAAAAAGAACAACAGGACAGGCAAACTGGCTCCAATCCCTGCTGCACAGAAGTTTTTGATACTCTGAGGCAGGCTGGAGTGCTGCTCACCCTAAAAGCACTCCAGGGCACCTCTGGGTTCTGTGATAGGGAGTGGTCCGGGACATGGGGTATGCTGTCAGAGGTCCACTGTTCTGCAAAGAGGTATCTAAAAGTACCTCCCTGATGCAGGGCATAATTAGGGCCCTCAGGAAGCTCCCACTCATAACTTTGGGTGATTTGTGTGGGTTGTTACAACTTTCAGGCATAGTAAACAAGATTTCTAGAAGAGATAATGTGTCCTACAGGGATAGGATTCTTGTCTGTATCTGTGCAGCTGCCTTTCCTTGCCCACAGTTGCTGCAAAGATGAACCATAAGTGAGGCCGATGTCAAGCCATCAGACCTCCAGCCATGGCTGGTGGGAGTCCCAGGAAGTGTTACAGGCAGCTGAGGCTGAGTTAGAAATATTACAGACAATGAGACAGAAGCCCAGATACCTTGCAACTGTGGGGGAGACAGACACCTCTGCTGTGGGCCAGGCCTCAAGACAAAAGATCAAACAAATGTACCCACATCCTAAGGACTGGTATTCTAAATAGTTCTCTATCACCCTGAGGAAGTCAGCAGTCACCATCCCAAACCCATGGGAAAGAGTCACTTCTCTCTAAGAATACCCGTTTTTTATGTGACTCACTTACCCATTTGTCCCCGATTTAATCAATTTTACCTGAGCAATTAATCTTACTGGTTAACCATAGTTCTGTCCCACCTTATGCCCACCTTGCAAGTTCCCTTTTTACCTACCTTGAACTCATCTCACCCCATGATTTTACTCTATAAAAGTCCCTAGAAAAGACAGAGTCTTTGGCAACCCACTCGGAACCCCTTCTGTCCCTCAGACAGAAACTTTGTTTTTTTCAATAAATATATTCTGCTCTTAATCTCCGTTGTTCCTAAAATTCATTCTTCAATTTCAGAGACCACTAACTTGTACCAGACATATAGCAGGTTAAGAGTTTCATTCCCCTATATTAGAAGGGGTGTCTTCTTGGGAAAATGTGTCCACTATATTCTTCTCAAGGAAGCTCAGCCTCCAAGGAACAGAATGAATCCAGGTCACTTTTACTGAGCTCACCAGATGCCCATGGGGATACAACAGGGCAGAGGCAGGGTAGGACTGTAGTCTTGAGCTTGGTGCTTGGTGGCAAGGCCAAGGGAGGAAGTTAGTGAGGTGGCAGGGGGAGAACCTGGTGGGATCCAGGAAAAGCCCTACTGTCTGCACGCATGCCTCCCAGGCCAGAATGGACATGGGCACCCTGTGCAGCCTGAGGTGCCCCCTGCCCTCAACTGTCTCCAATGGGTCAAAATCAGGAATGAGGTAAGGAGTCTTCTGGGTCAAGCATGAGGGTCCAAGGGTGAAAAGGGCATAGGAAAGGGAAGCAGGGTCTTTCTCAAGCTCCAGGAGGCTGAGGGAGACAATGGCCAAAGACAGGGCTGGCCACACAGCAGGGAAGACCTAAGGTAAGGGAACAGGACTGGCACTGTGATGTCCTTGGGGGACAATAGGTGACAACTGGATGATGAGAGGGATGACAACAGGCTGTGACAACAGGCTGTGACAACAGACTGTGATGGTATGTAGTAACTATGCTAACTAGTGACAACCCTATGCACTGCTCTGTGGCAGAATGTGACAACTGTGTGACAATGTGTGTGTGACAACACAGTATGATAACTGGGTGACAATGGTGCCTTTCAGCTGCTCCCTACAAGCCTCCAGGCATTTCCTCTGCTCACAAATCAGCTAACCCTGGATTACTGCTGTCAGTAAGGTGGCAGGGACTCTCAGCTCACATACACAGGACTCTGAGCTTTGCTCAGGCGGTCAGTGAATGTTCTGACATCCCCCAGTTAAGTCCATGATCACAACTTTATAGAAGCAATTTAACCCTCACAAGAGAGCAAATGACACCTTCTTCCCCCATCTGCATGTGTTGGTACCCTTTTCATTCCTTTCTAAACAAGCCCATTATCCGTTTCTTGAAGGAAAACAATGCGTGAGTGGGTAATGCAAATGTCTCTTTCCCACTCATCTCCATTTGAAAAACTGACTCTCAAAGAACTTTAATAACCTGCAGTGACACAGAAGAGGAAAAGAAGGCTGGGGTGAGGTGGGCAGCCACACCAGGGCAGAGAAAGCAGGAGGTGAGAAGCAGGTCAGAGGGAGTTGCACGGAACATGGGATGCCCGGCCCCCTGGGGACCCCACATTCACCGCTGTCCCAGATCCCTAAACCTGGATCTTCTGAAGGAGAAACAGGGAAAGCTGCTAGGCCTACCTTTTGTATAGTAAAAAGTACTTGGCCACCCTTTTCTTTCAAAATCAAATCCAATTCATAGGAAAGCCCTCCCCTCCAAGTACCGGGGATTGAACCCAGAGCCTTGCACATGCAGGGCAAGTTCTCTACCACTGAGCTATGTCCCTGCCCCACTTCTTTTAAACTGTGAGTCAGGCCCTCACTAAATTGCCTAGGGTGGCTTATAACTTGCAATGCTCCTACCTCAGCCTCCTGAGCAGCTGGGATTATAGGTGAGTCACCATGCCTGGCTAGACTTTCAGGGTACTTTTATTTGTCTAGAACTCTTATGAAACCTGTAACACATGTACACAGATGCTTTTTAAATTGTTTGTGTTGAAGTCACTGCAGACTATAATCAGCCGACAGAGGTAACACAGAGATCCCTTCACCTGGTTCCTCGCTGGCAGCCCCTGCAAAGCCAGAGACCAGTCTCACCAGAGGACACTGATGCTGGCAAAGTCCTACCCCAGACCTTCTGCCATCCCCCATAGCCATGTCCTTGACCCCAGCCACCTCCTCCTTCACTCCTGGACGCCCAATCTGTTCTTTATCTCTGTAGTTCACTCAGTTAAAGAAGGCTGTAAAAATAAAACTACGTTGTGTGTAACTTCTTGGGGTTGGCTTTTTCACCCAGCATAATTTTCTGGAGACTCACCCAGGGTGTTATGTGTGCCAACAATGCATTCCTGTTCATCACAGAGCAGCACTCCACAGCACAGAAGGACCGCACTTTGTTCAACCATGCACCTGCTACAGGAAGTCTGGGGCTATTAATAAGGAAGCTGGGGTATAAAAACATACCTAGATTTTGTGTGACTGTTTCTACTTCTTTGGGATAAATAACCAAGGCTCCAGTACTGGTTCACATGGTAGCGCCATGTTTAGTTCCATAAGAAATGGCTCAATTATTTTGCAAAGTAGCTGTACCATGTAACATTCCCAGCAAACCATTCTTCTTATCTTTGTCGGCATTAGGTGCTTTTAACTTTAGCTATTTTGATAGGTGTGTCATGACTTCTTATTGTGGCTTTAGTTTGCGTGTCCCTAGTGGCTAACAATGTTGAATATCTTTTCATGTGCTATTCATTACGTAAATACGCTCTTCAGCGAGACATCCATTTGTATATTAGACCACTTTAACGAGGGCTCCTTGACTGATCATCGATCCTTTGTGTAGTCCAGATAGTAGTAATCTATTGAGGGTTACCAAAGATTTTTTTCTTTTTTTCCCACACTGTAATTTTTCCTTTCAAGCTTTAGATGGGTATTTTGTAGAGTGGTATTTATTTACTTATTTATTTTGGAATAAGGAGTCAAACTCAGGACCTCATGCTTACCAAGCAGCACCATGCTGCTGAGCTATATTCACAGCTCTGTAGAGTGGTTTTTAAAAATGAGGCCACTTTATCAGGTTCATCATCCATCAAAGTTGTTTAGGTGCTAAGTCTAAGAATTCTTTGCCGAACCCTAGATCCCAATCAACTTCTCCTTTATCTAAAAATTTTACAGTTTAAACTTACATTTAAGTCTGTGATCCATTTTTTTTTTTTTTGGTACTGGGGATTGAACTCACAACCTCACGCTTGCAAGGCAGGCACTTAACCACTGAGCTAAATTCCCCACCCTCCCCCTTTTTTTTCTGTGATCCATTCTGAGTTATCTTCCTACAAGGTGCAAGGTTAACGAAGAGGTTGCTCCAGCATCATATGCTATGTTTCCTCCACTGAAACAGTTTTGAAACACTGTCAAATGTCAGCTTGGCATATCTGTGTAGGTTTTCCAGTGGGTTCTGTGCTTCTGTTCCATTGAACAATGCCCATTGCGTGTCAAAACCACACTATTGCTATTACTTCCGCTACAGAGTAAGTATTAATGTTGGGTAGAGTGATGTCTCTTGCTGCATTCCCCCCTTTTTAAGACCCTTTGGGCAATTTTAGAGCAAGCTTGTCGATGCCTACTAAAAACCTTGTTGGAATTTTGAAACAAGTTGCATTAAACCTACAGATCAGTTTGACAATGGAATGTGTACTATAGGATCTTGTAATTTATGAACACGGCACACCTTTCAATTTAGATCTTCTCTGACATCTTTTGCTAACCTGTCGTAATTTTGTAGCATATAGAATCTACAGATTTACCTAAGTATTTTCTTGAAGTGATTGTGAATGGCCATTCGTGTGTGTGTGTGTGTGTGTGTGTGTGTAGCGCCAGGGATAGAACCTAGGACTTTGTACATTCTGGGAAAGTGTTCCATCACTGAACTACATCCCCAGGCCAGCCCAGTTTTGTGGTTTTAATTTTGGTTTACATACTGATTGTAGGCATAGAGAAATGTGAGACTATTGCTTTAATAATCTACACTGCAGCTTTACTGAACTCACTTACTGGTTCCGAGAGGTTGCTTTTTTTTTTTTTCGTTTGCTTGTTTGTTTGAAACAAAATCCTGCTGTGTAGTGTAGACTGCTGTTGGACTCACTTTGTGCACCAGGCTGGCCTCAAACTGACAGCAATCCTTCTGCTTCAGCCTTCTAAGTGCTGGAATTACAGGCAAGAACCTCCATTCTGGGGGGTTTTGTAAGGTATATTTCTTGGAATTTTCTACATAGATAATCATGTCATATGAAAATAGGAGAGTTATATTCCTTCTTTTATGACGTATAACCTTTATTTCTTATTCTTGGCCCTTTAAACTTTCAGTGCTATGCTGAGTAACAGTTGTCAGAGTGGACATTCTTGCTTTGTTCCTGACCCTAGAAGAAAAGCATTCAGTCTTTCATTCGTAAAAATTTTGCAGATGCTTTTTGGCAAGTTGAGAGACTATTTCTAGTTTTCTGGGAGTTTTTATTATGACTAGATACTGGGTTTTGTTAAGTGCCTTTCTATATCAACTGGTGATTACATGCCTCTTACATTGATATGATGAATACGATTGAATTTTGAATGCTGAACCAGCTTTGCATACCTAGATTAAATTTCACTTGGCTCAACAACTTCATACATTGCTGGATTTAATTTTCTAATATTGTGTTGAAAATCTGAATCTGTACTCATGAAAGATATTGGCTGGAAAGTTTCTTTTTTTGTATTGTCATTATCCAATGTGGCAACCACATAACAATGACCTCATAAAGTTAGTAAATGTTCCCTTTTCTTCTATAAATGTTGCCTTTGAAACGTAATTATCTAGTGAAAATTTCTGGATATGTCTTTCCCAGGAATTTAAAAAAAGAATTAATTTGATTTTGTAACTTACTGATTTTAGAACTTTTCTCTTTTTAATGTAAGTGTTAAGTGCTATAAACTCCCTACTCAATTACTTTGGCTGTATCCTACATACTTTATCTATTGTATTTTCATTTTCATTATGTTTTATATATTCTAAATTTTCCTGAGACTTCCTCTTTGATCCACAGATCAAAAAGTGACTGTTTAAAAATTATTATTATTTAAAAGTGTTATTTAAGAGCATTTAGATATTTCTGTTTTCTGCTCTGCAGTCATTCTTCCTCCAAATACTTTTTCAGCTCCATTCTTTTTTCTTTTCTTTCTAACACCAGATTATATGAATATTGATAGTTTTGTTATTGTCACACAGGTCCTTGTGACTTGGTTTACTTTTTTTCCAGTCTTCTTTCTTCTCTTTTTTGTTGATACCGAATAATTTTTACTGGTCTGTCCTCAGTTCATTGATTCTCTCTTCTGTCATCTCTTTCCTCCATTTAACCCATGCCTCATATTTTTCTTATTATAGTATTTTCCAGTTTTTATAATTTCACTTCTGAGGGCCAGGGATTTATCCTAGTGGCATAAGCATCTGCCTGGCAAGTGAGAGGTCATGAATTTGATCCCCTGTACCAAAAGAAAAAACATTCACTTCTGTTTTATTTTCTCTTTCTTTGTTCCAGTTTTCTATTATTTTATTTGCTTCAGAAAAACTTGTAATTGATTGGTGAAGCATTATAACCCATACCTGTTTGATGGAAATACTACTCATAGCTAGGTGTAGTGCCTCACTGGAGGGGAAAAAGGAAGCAAACTCAGACACGGCCAAGATGTATGGGTTTATTTCTGGGCTCTTAGTTAAATTTCATTGATCATGATGTCTCTCCTTATTCCAATGCCACACTATTTTGCTTAGTGTAGCTTTGTAGTATGTTTCAGTAAGTGGTGTGACTCCTTCAACTTTATTCTTTTTCAGGACTTTTTTTTTTTGGTTTGTTTATCTTGATGTCTTGCAATTATATACAAAATTTAGAATCAGCTAGACCATGTCTGCAAAAAAGGCAGCTGGGATTTTGACAGGGAGTGTGTTGCATCTATAGATCAATTTGTGGTTACTGTCAGCTTAGCAATACAAAGTCTTTTGACCCATGAACACAGGATCTCTCTTAAGTTATTTAGGTCTTCCTTAATTTCTTTCAGCAATTGGTGGTTTTCAATGTGCAAATCTTGCACTTATTTGATTAAACATTTCTAGGTCTTTAATTTTTTTAGATAATATAGATGGAATTGATCCTCTAATTTCCTTAATTTTCAGGAAATTAAGTGATTTTTGTTTTTGTATTGCCTTTGTGTTCTGGCTTGTTTTGTTAGAGTCATTGTTGGGAAAAGCCTGGCTGATGGCGTCTGTTGTACCTTTTTAAACAGTCCCTTTAAGAGACTGTGTAAATATTTAACTCTGGATTTTAAGTAGGTTTATTAATTCTGCTTTTTCTGTTCACTGCCTTTATTCATGAAGTGCACCTCGGTACCTGACATAAGATGAGATCTGAGCTGGTTCCCTACACTGCAGAGCCTCACTTGGCCAGCTGGCTGACCACTTGCAGAGCTGCTGTGCCATGGGGCCTGCCTGCCCTCCTTGGCCTTCCTCCTCCTGACCAGGACACTCCTTTTCTGACCTCTTCTCACTCTTTTCCAAGTCTTCCCTTTAAAGTTTGTTTTTTTCTGTCTCTCACCTTATCTTTTTTTCTCTTAGGGTATTACTAAGTTCCTCGTCTTTTTAAACTTAGATTCTACCATCAGGTAGAAAAGCTTGTCCACATTAGAAGCTCAGCATGGGGCACTGACAAAGGTTCTGATGGATCTTCCTGGTACTTCTTCCACCTGCTCCAATCTGCCAACCCCCAAGGAAGCCAGGTGAGTAACCTGGGAGAAGGTGCCTGCAGAGGACAAGAACACTGGGCATAGCCCAGCAACATCAGCAACCATGAAGGCTAAGGCCTCTCACAGGTAGGAGTGACAATGAAGGAGTCACGGCAGCTGCGCATTTGCTCTTGTTCCATTTTCTGTCTTTCCCACAGCAGGGCACCTATACCGTGCTGCCTGACAGAGGTGTATCAGTCAGATGTAAGTGAGGCTCAGCTCACCAGAGTCCCGGCCACGGGTGAAGCTGCTAACACTCTGCCAGCTGCCAAAGTGCAAACTCAGCTTCAGGCCAAGTGGGGCACTCCGCAACGGACTTCAGAGACCAAGGTGGATGCTCAGGGTGCTGCCAGGTAATGGAAGGTATGTGGCCATGAGGGAGAAAGGGCTGGCTAGACATGACACAGTGTTGGAATAGAGTTCTTGGTCACTCACTTAGGAGAAGGAGGATCTCAATGTCCACTTAGTGATTTAAGCTGCCTCAATTGTGCACTGTCGATGTGACCTGACCTTGTTTGTCTCCGGGAACAGGACACCTGCAGGCCACAGATCCCTCTTTAGCCTGACTCACTGAAAATAGCTGACTCCAAGAATGCTGCCAGAGTGATCATCAGAGAACCTCTAACTTCATTATAATCCCATCAGGGTGCCAAAGGACACCTCCTTTAGCACCATGACAATTGATAGTTGCCATGACTACAAGTGGACAGAATCATGATAGGAGCAAAAAGAGGTGGCACCCAGATTCTGGGAATATCTGCCCACTTCCCAGAAATACATGACTGCTACTCGCCTTCATGACCCTCTATCTCCCAACTTCTTTACTTCTGTATCTTCTAGTCCCCAACAGGAGGGGAAGTTGATTTGTGAATTTATCTTCCACTTCTACTCTTGGCCAGGAATAGAAGTTTCCTTTACTTCTCAATTGGTGTTTGGTTTTGTTATTTGTCCTAATTTCAAGAGATATAAAACATTCAGTTTGAGGTCAGAAATCAGTAACAGTAGTATCAGTTTCTCTTCTGTAAATAAAATACTCCACCTCAAAGGATGTAGTGAAATTTTAGTTGGATGACAGAAAAACAAGCAATTTTTGAATATAAAATGTGTAGAAAAAGTTTGTTGCTGATGGAAATCTGAGGGCCTACACAGATCCACAAGGAGATATGAAAAGAAGAGAATGGTATAAACCTTCTGTTTATGAATTTCTAATTCTATCCTGAGCCAACTTATATTTTTGATTCCCCTAAATTAAAAGGAAGGAAGAAATGCTATTTTGTTCTCATTATTAGTTTTGCCTGAGGAGTCTTTTGCACCTTCTGTTTTTGGTCTAAGAGGGGCCAGCCACATCATAGTCCAAAAGCAACGTTTAGGTATGAAAACAGAGAAAGATGCTATTTCCACACTGCCCCAGCACTGTAGAGAGGAGGCAGGCGATCAGCGTTCTGAAGCTTCCTCGTAGCAAGAATCAATCTGACCAACATTTTCCTAAAAAACATCACTTGTGAGAGAACATGCAACCCTGTTCTGAAATGCTTTCTTCAGAAGGCCTGACTGAAATTTGATGAAGCTCTTGAAGGATCCCAGAAGTGAACAAAGTCAATGCGACCTGACCACGTGAAACACCCAAAATATTGAACACAGCCAACAGGCAGTGGGTGCTCCAGATCTTCCCACCTCTTGACCCCTAAAGGCCCAGAAACACACGGCCTCACCTGGGACCACATAGGCACCTCCTGTAAGCTTCAGGGGCAGAATGGTCCTTGGCTCCTGTGAACAAAACACCCACGAGCACCACAGAGCATAAAGGAAGTCTGGGTGAGAGCCTTTGATAATATGTGATGATGAGGACCTGAGATCTAGGTACTTGTCCAAGGAGACTGGATCTCTTCACTCCCCATCACCTGTCACGGCTTGAACATGACCTAACTTTGTTAGGGGTTCAATCTCCAAAGTCTGCTATTAATAGACTGAGAGGGTGGAAACTTAATTTGACTATGGTATTCAGAGGTGGGCCTCTGGGATGTGACTAGTCAGAGTCATCAGACTAAATAAAGTCCTTCATCTTCCTACCCTACTATTGATTTACTTATTTATGGCAGAAATAGTGATTGGACCCAAAGCTCTACAATGCAGGAAGCATTTTCACTGAGCAACATCCCCACCCTTTTTTATTTTTTCCTTTGAGACAAAAGTCTCACTAAGTTGCCCAGGCTAGCCTTGAACTTGAAATGTTCCTCTCTTCGTGTCCTAAGTAGCTAGGATTATAGGTGTCAGCTGTTGCTTTTCTTTACAAAGCAGCCTCTCTGGTATTTTGTCACAGTAACACAAAGCTGATCAATACACCTGTGTTCTACTGTCATGCTGGCATAAGGGAGATCTTGAAGAACAAGCACAAACACATGGCCTAGCTCACATCTAGCTGGGCAGACTTGCCTGCCCTTCTCGATTTCACTCTAGTCTCTCTCCATTACCTGACTGCTCATTCAAAGTCTGCCTGCCCTGCCTTCCAGGCCCATTCATGTGTGTGCACATGTGTGTATTTCTCCCACACACACAAGACTACTAGATGCTAGTGGTTGAAATAAATCTCTAATTCTATCATATCACTCTCAGCACAGGATCCAGCTCTTACTGCATGTTCAGAAATGTTGGGCAGTTTGACCTACTTTGGGCCACACAATCACATACACAGTTGTGCTGTGGTGGTTACCATATGCTGTACACCTGCTGTGATGCCAGGAGACAGGATGTACAGTCACCCAAGAATGATCTGGGAAGAAGCCTACGCCAGAAATGTGACAAACAAAACTGATGGTAGAAAGCCACCAAGAGCACCACAGAAAAACACCACAGCTGAGCAACAGGTCATGAATGAAAAGCTCCACCTCTCACCAGGAGGTGGTCATGTGTGAAATCCAAAGCCACAGATCTGGAACAGAAGCAGAACGTGTCCTTGTGAATAGTAGTGGGCACTCGGCCATGGTCCAGAGTGTCATCAGAGCTGAGTCTTTGTCTACCAGCAACACAACAGGGCATATGATTTCATCAGATTGCCTGGCCATGGACATTTCAGAAAGGCCATGTGTAACCTCCATATTTAGCCTCTCCAAAGACTTACAGAGACTGAAGTGCTGATGCCCCTGCTGCAAGGCCATGGGCCTGTGATATATGTTGTGGGTTAGTTCTGGCATCAACAGCCTTCCAGTTTACAACTTTCAACTAAATTCAGCTGTTTAAACATTTACCTCAAAGTTTGGTCCATTAGAGTGATATTTAGAATACTAACAAATACGCAGCTTTCCAGTGATGAGAATGACCTGAACACATATTCAAAGTCCACACTGCAAGCCTCATCCCCACCTCCCTCTTTAAAACCCCCACAAGGGGGTGCAGGACACAGTCGACTGTGGTCCCCACCAGCATCATGGGAAGCACGTGGGTGCATCAGAAGACACACTGACTTCCCTCCATGTGCAGGGGAAGAGCCATGTGTGACAACACCAGGTCGTACTTGGACACCTGCTCAGCCCCCAGCTGGAGGTGGCATCTGAAGCTAGGGAGCTGCAGGGTGAGTAGAGCTGAGGGTCAGGCACAATAGACCACAAGAATTATCTATAGGTATAAATGTGCCTCTTCTGGCTGGAATTTGGTTAAAATTGCTGCCATATCAGCAGATATGGCATCAGATCAGCCCAAGGGTTTCTGGGGGCTCTGCCAGGCCCATGAATTCTAGTCTCTGATTTTCATGCATCCAGCACATCCAAGTTTAATGTAATATTTAAACTCCATTGATTAACTACCTGAGAAGGTGAATAGTATCCAAGAAGGGTCATTAAATTCTAAGAATTGCCACCTAGGCTCCTGTCCTGTTCTGTCCTCAGGCCTCATGGGAGCCCAGTGTCCTGGTGGATGCCGTGCTGAGCACCTGCAATGGTGCACAAATGCCTGGCAGGGCCACTTGTCCTTGGAGGACAGGGGAGACGCTGCATTCTGAGATGCCAGCATTCCTGGGGTGGGCGACAGCCCCACAGGAGCTCTAACAGGAGGAGGGCCTCTGCCTTCACCAGAGAGATCACTTTCCTTACCTGAGTAAAGCACCAAGACAGTCCTTTGTACTATTTTTTCACACTTTTAAAATGTAAATTTTACATTTCTAAACTCACAAATGAAAATACTGGGTATTTTCTTTCTGAAGAGCTGTATTACTGGTTTTCCTTTGTTACAACACATCTTCATCCTTTTAAACTGAGAGTGCTAAAACAGTGTGGCCTTCCCATCTGTTTGGAACTCACATGAAACCTACAAACTTGTCTACCTCTTTGGCCAGCAAGGCTCACTTTCCTCAGAGGAATGCTGTCACCAGTCCACAAGTGCTTCTCATGTTCCCCCACCAACATGCTAGCAAAGGGAGCCCCGGAGAGGCTGCAGGTGCCCACAGGTGAGAAGCCTGGCAAATCAGTTCCCCTCCCCGGTCAGCCTCAGCTTCCTCGAAAAAGGGAGCACTGGAAATCTCCCACAGAGGCCGCTCTGCTGTGAAAGAGGCAGGGTGGCTCAGACACCACAAAGGACTCTGAGCGCCTTCCCAGCTGGAAGGTGCAGACGCCTCCTGTGTAAGGAGGGCTCTGACTCAGGCAGGTTGGGTGGACTGAAAGCAGCATCCTCAGCTGTGGGCACACAGAATGTCTCCCTGTGGGCCTCTGGGCACCATGAGGAGTGCTAAGCAGTCCTCTTACTGGGCCATCGCCCCTTCTCACAGTAGGGAGGCAGGGTGCACAGACCAGGCTCTGCTCAGCCACCTGACTGCCAGCAGTGGAGACCCCATGGTTCCTCACCTCAGACAGTGCTCCTTGATGCAGTGTTAGCCCTGAAAGTTTCTGTTCCTCACGAAATCACCACCAATGGGAAGGTGTTGAGACATTCAGACCCACATGGCCATCTCGACTCCCCAGGCACATTCTCCTATTTCACAACTGTCCCACCCCGTGCCTGTGTATCCCAGGGCCTCCACCTGCCCCCACACATCCACACCACACAGTGCTGCAGAGCGGACAATGCCTCCCACCCCAAACAGCCCACAGCTCCTCTTGCCTGCCAAGTGCCTGGGAAGACACACTCTTTCCAGAAAACCAGCCCAGACCATAGGACAAGAGCAACATCATGTCAGACCAGATCAGAAGGAGCTCCTCCTCAAAGACATGCATTCTCCACAGCAAACCCATCACTTTACCACTGCCCACCAACCTTTGTGTTCTACACGACCTACTAATTATGGCACATAAACCTGTAATTATGGTAATGCCGCTCCCAGCCATACACTAGATAGAAACTCTTAATTATAACTCAAATAATTAATCGACCAGCACACATTTTTTCTGAACATCTGGCCCACGCAGGACTCTGCCAGGCTCTGAAGAGGAAAACTACACAACTCCTCTCTCCATCAACCAGAACTCCTCTCCTCCCTTTCTCCCTGTGCCTCCACAAACACCCAATTTGTTTCTTAAATTATGGAAATCTCGAGATATAAAAAAATTTCTGCCAAGTGGGATATATAAATTGGCTCTGGCCTTGGAAAGACTCCGAAAGTTGTTTTCATAGCCTCTCTCCAACTAAGACACAGAAACAGTAGTCATTTCTGAGCAGCTGCATAATCCTGCCTGTGTGACTGGTGCTGAATAGGAACCCATCGACAAATGGATTTCATCCTCGGAGGCACACAGTGTGCCCAAATTCACAGATTAAGAGAAGGCAGAGCAATTTCAATTCAGTGACAAGAGCAAAGGCCTTCAAGGCCAACCTCATGATCAGTCAAAGGGTAGGGCAGGGGAGGCGCTGAGGAACCTGCCCATGGAGGAGTCCTCTGCCGTATCTGAGCTTCGGGTTTACCTAACTGGCCCAAGGGCAGGGCTGAGGAATGAACCATCACTTAACCACTGGACTTCCCAAGTGGGTCAGGATCCATTATTCACATTGCTCCAAAACCTGGCTTGACAGGATTCTCTGCAGCTAGAGGGAGAGGAGGAGGACAAAAGAGCCGGGAGCAGAAAGGTAGACTTTCAGAATTCCAAGGGCCAAGGAGAACCCTGGTCAAGCCACTGGAGGAGACCTTGGTCAGGCCTCGGCTGCGCTGCTCTGACCGCTGGAGCGAGACGGGCTGGTCAGGCCCCGCCAGCAGCACGGAGCGGGCTGCGGTGTTAACAGGAGCGCACAAGCACACCCTGGGGTCCCAAGGACCAGCGGGCTGGGGGAAGCTTCGTGGGCACCGAGGCGCTCAGCGAGCTCCCCGACAGTGGCTCGGAGGCTACAAGTGTTGGGCGCTGAGGGCGTCCAGGCCCTGAGTTTCATCTGGGCCGGGATCGGGCGGGGGCTGGGCTTCGAGTTCGCGAATTCGCGGCTGCAAGAGGAGGGGCCCTGTCGGCGTGGCCAGCGCCCCGAGGGTCGGCGAAGGCAGGCGCAGGGCGAGGCGAATGTGCCCGCGCTCACGTCCTCCGCGGTGGGGCGTCCACCCGCCGGCACTCGGGCCAGTGCGGGGGCTCTGGCGCCGCGGCTCGCCCGTGTCTCCCCTCGGCGGGACCAGCGGCACCCCCGGTGGCCCGCAGCCCGGGAGCCCTAGCCCCTCCGACCCTCTCGGCGCCTTCCTCCTCTCACCGGGCTCCTGCAGGACCGACGCGGGCAGACGGGGCGACCGCGGGGCCGGGCTCGCGGGCTCGCGGACTCCGGGAGAGCGCACGACGCGCCCTCTCGGCCCCGAGACCCGGGCGGCGCCTCCAGCCCCCGCGCGGTGCCCCCAGGGCCGCTGCCCAGCTAGAAACGCGCGCGTCCGCTCAGGCTGCCCGCACTCGCGCCTCTGCGCCCCCACAGTCTCCTCGCGAGGAGGACGCCCTGGCCCTACGCCCCGCGCAACTTTACCTCGGGGCAGGGCTCAAGGTTGCGGGATCTGCACACCAGCCCGCCGCGGCTCCTCGGGGCGGAGCTCGGAATCCCCGGAGCTGGCAGTTGCGAGCCAGGCACCGCCCCGCGCACCGCCCCCGGCCCCACCGGCGGGCTGCGTCCTGGCCTGCAGTGGCACGGCGCCCCCTCGTGCTAAATGGGGTCCCGGGACTTGGACCCCCGCCCACTCTGTGATTGGGGAGGCGCCAGTACTAGTGCCTCTCCCAGAACCCATGGAGGGACAGAGACGCGCGCACTCAGACAGACGATCTCCTATGCTTTCCACTAAATTGCACTCGCAAGACTCATAATTACGTTAGGCAAACAGGTATACACGCTCGCTTTCACACTCTTGCAAACCCACAGGCTCAAACGCACACGGCCACACTATCAAACACCAACTCGCACTCACATGCTTGCTCTTGTAATCATACACACCACATTCACACACACTTATAACTACACAGTTACATACTCTCAGGCTCACATATACACAGGCATATAAACACTCAGGCACGCACACATACACTCCAGACAGACACACTTACACACATGCACACTCATACCCAGAGCCCACTCTAGAGGTATAACTGTCTCCCGTAGCCACACCCCGGGGGAAAGAAATGAGGGTCTCCAAAGCAAACCACAGCCCTGGCCAGTGGCCAAAGACCCTGGGGTTGTGATTTTCCATTCAAGGGAAAAGTCAGTGTTTGTGGGGTTTGAAGACACTTGCCTGGGCCAGAGGGGCCTCCTGTGTAGCCCTAGATGGCAGAGGCCTGGGGAGGCATCTGGCAGGGGCAGGGAGGCCCCTGCTAGCAGCTGTGTCCTCATTGCATCCAGAGACGGAAATGTTCCACTCTAGCTTCTGCAGAACACCAGGCCTGCAAACGAGGGCCCTGGAAACTTTCACTGAATTGGGAACTCAGGAGGCCAGGCACCGCCAAAAGGCCATCCCCTCCCATGGGACATGACTGCCTCTGAGTAGAGGTGTGGGTGTGGATGGTTTGGTTTGTTTGCAGTCTACCTCACAGGGCTAGGCTCGCTAGCATGTGGACATGAGGCAGAACAGATTAGCCTCCCCTCAAACATGAGAATACATAGCAAACACAGTCCTGCACCCCGCACCGGATGAGTTCCATGGCATGGTGTTCTGCAGGTATGCCTGTAACCAGTCTACGTGGTCTCTTGCACTTTGCCTTGCCTGGACCTGTGCTGTGCTGCTGAGAAGGAAATGCCCAGGCCTTCCCATTCTATCTCGGCTGTCTCTGTCAGAGCCTCCCTTTGTGCCAAGATCTTGGGTCACTGCAGGTATGTAGTAGAACTAGCCCATCTCTTCCCTCATGCAGACTTTGTGCTTCAGTTTGTTCAGTCAAGCTGCTCACCCTCTTCCCTGGCACTGCAGCACATTTGCCAACAGCCCTGGCATTGGTTAACCGAGTCTCCAGGTCTCCAAGTCTATGTGTACAGTTGTTGGGATTTTCTTTTTTCTCTGATCCACAATTCTCAGGTATTTAACTCTTTAAAATATATTACAATTTGTTCCATTACATTTCATGTCATTAGTTTTTGCTAACCTGTCTAGTTAGCTTATCAGATGTTTCAGAATCTTAACCTACTCTGCTCCTTTCACACCTTGAGCCACAGGAAAATTGGTCAGTTGTGATGCATCTTCCAGCCATGAAGACAGGATTCTCTGCAGCTAGAGGGAGAGGAGGAGGACAAAGGACTATGGCTATGGGCCATGTCATCAGAAGCAGCACACATGCTGCACCCACTCCCCACCAGTGCTGCTCTGGCTCTAAGAACCAACATTTGCAGCTCTGGGTGTCCCTCCAGCCCCAGCTTTCCCTACCATCTGTGCTGCTCAGCCGTTCAACATTTTCCATGTTGTTTGCAAAGATGTCAGTGCTGATCAGATGCCTTTCTGAAACTGAAGTGTGATCAATCAGGCATTTGAACTGGTACACTTATCAATATTACACCCCAAGGAAGACAGCAAATGTGGTCTGACCCAGCCTGATTGATGTGACTATGCTCAGTGCTGGGCCCATCATCAGGATCCATGCAGGATGAGTACATGGCCCCAGGGACAGCAGAGGTCAGTATGACTCTGCCTCAGGTCCCAGGGAACAGTGGCCAGACCTGCTTTGCTCTTTGCTTTGATAATTGAAGAGCTGGTACTAGGATGTGCCTATCTTATAGTAACAAACCAGTTATTATCATTATGTTAGGGGATTACAAAACACATAATAATCCAGACTGTTGAAACACAATGCATCTGCCAGCCAAGGTGCTATAAGTTTGGGATCCAGGAATTACCTGAGAAGGTCATTAGTACATCTCTATCCCTGTGACTATGTGTCAGGATGTGGGCTGCTTCTTAAGGGCAGGGCCCAGGATGGGTGACAGGTGACTATGACCCTGCCAACCTTGGATCATGTTGTATTGCTTTTTCTAAATAAGTTAATGTCTGGGTTAGGCTTGTGTGGCTTTTGTGTGGCCTATATTTTAGGAAGGGGAAGATCAACCACCCGTAGCTACTTCATCCAGATACTATCACTGTTAATATTTTGATGCCTAGTAACACTTTTATGTAAAAATATTTTATTTTTAAATATATACAAAATCAGTATATATATATATATATATATGTATGTGTATATATATATATACACACACACACACACAAAAGCAGCATCATAGCACTTACTAAATTTTTATCTCTTAATAGGAAAAAAATATTCTCAATGTTTTCTTGTCTCTAATGTCTTTTTAAGATGTTTTAAATGGAATTCTGTCCTGTGACTAGTACCACACTTTAAATGAAAATTTACTTAACACAAACGTTTTGTCAGCTTTTCACTATCACAAGGTGCTTTGCCATAAACTTCTTCATAGATGTTTCTCCTTTTTTGACTGTTGTAACATATCACTGAGCCTGGTATATTACTGGTGGTACATTATTAGTGGAAATATCTGATGTGCACATTGCCTCAATCTGTAATTAATAATTAATTTCTATGGAAAAAATATAAATGCACATTTACTCTTATCTACCTTAGCAGGTATGAAACTTGCTGGGCAGGGCATATTTTCTTTTTGGATTGTTAATCCTTAGCATAGAACCTGACGCTTAAGGATGAAGTTAATGTATGATCATTGAATATATAAACAAGGAAGTGAATGCTTACTTAAATGTCTAAAAAAGTAAACTGAGGCTCAATAAAGTTATATAGAGTTTATCTGATCAAATATCATGAATCAGACAGCTTCACACCAGCATTGATTCAGGAGCCACCAAGGGACTTGAGGATGGGGCTGTCACAAGATGGACAGAGCTGAAGCCACAGTTGTCCCATTGCTTCAGTGGGTGCCACTATGCCTGGCACTTTACTCATGGAAAGTGGACAGTCCAGTGGCCCTTAACTGTATTCACAACCACCACCACAACCCCTTTAAAAGTATCTGTGAGCCAGGTACAGTGCTGCAGCCTGTGATCCCAGCCCTTGAGAGGCTGCAGCTAGAGGATTGCTGTAGGTTCAAGGTCAGCTTGACTACAGAACAAGACCTTGTTTTAAAAAAACAAAACTTTTAATAATAATAATAAAAAAAACATGTGCCACCCTGTAAAGAAACCTGCAACTTCTGCTTCCCTTTTGCCCATTCATCTTGTCCTGGCTTGGGGTCCCTGGAGGACCTGGGAGGTGGCCTGGAGTGCTTGCCTTCCTTCTGTGTGCCTGGAGGACTCCCTCCCCCAGGTGCCTCATCTGTCCTGGACTCTGTACTTGGAGGCTCTCATGTTCCTTGCTTGTGCATCTGGTTTTGGCTCTCTCCTGCTTTTCTCTTCTCCATCACTGTGTGTGGAAAACAGAGATCCATTTCTGAGGACTGCCCCACTCTGAATCCTGTAGCAGGCACTCTGCTCCCACTATGGGGTCTGGCCCCTCTCCACAGCTGGCCTTTCTAGTTAGCTCGGCTGTTGCTTGCAGATGTTTCATCCTACACTTATATTCTTTGATTTTTCTTTCTCTAGAGTGTTTGCAGCATTTTCTGTCTTTCTGTCATGACTCAGTTCTCCCAGATGCCTGCAGATGCATCTCTTCCCCCACCACAACGCACCCCAGGCTTTTCTCAGCCAGTTATACTCCCCAGCTTTTGATAGATCAAACATTCCCATCACAGGGAACTTGTGATCTCTTTGAGCTTTCTCAAGTTTCTCCTTTTGTTCATTACTTTTCATCCTCTATCCTGAATTTCCCAACTTCACATTTATCACTGTTCTCTTTCCTCATCTTACCCAAGCTCTAAATGGAAGAGTTCTATCAGGATAGAGACATCATTGATTTCATGCATCTTTCTTTCTGCCTGGCACAGTCTTCATGAAGCCAGTTGCTTTTTCCCTACACCTGCATTTGGTTTAAAGATGCAGCAGCCAGTATTTCACTTGTGAAAATTTGTGTAAGGTTCTGTAAGTGAATTCACATGTGAACACTACTTTATGGTAATCTCTAAAATTCTGTTGCTGATCCTTTTCTAAATTAAGCAGGTATCTTCTTACCTAGCTGCTTGGCAAAGGAAGAATTTCATCCCTTAAATATTCTTATTCAAGGGGTATGGGAAGAGTAAGTTGCATTTTCTGCAAGCAGGCCCTCCCTCGTCTCCTTGACACACACACCGTGTGTGGCTGAAGCTGGTGAACACTGCTGTGTCACTTTTATGCATGTAACTTTCATGACCAGTGTTTAATGACCACATAACACTTCTATTGCTTTGTTATTCTGAAATGCATGTGCTCCAGGAAGCACCCTGTATATATACTGGAATGTCTGTTTAAACACATGGTGGAATGCAGGAACCGTTTCCCATCTATAATAATGTAGTACTGACGAGTTTACATTCGGTTTTGCTGTGCCATGCTTCTTGGAAACGATCTCAAATTCAGCAAACTCACATTTTAAATTTTTTGCTTTCCTTAATCCTGAATGGCAATTGTAATAAGGTTCTGATGATTGGCACTTGCTTTTCTCCTACATTATGTGATTGTGACATTCTGAACTGTCACTTCTCTTGTTTGTGTGGAATGGAACTCTTCATCATCCGTGTTGGGAGTGGATTGTTTACCTGTGTCCAGTCCAATAAATATCTGTTTTCATGCAATGCTAATCATTTCCCTGGTTCCAGGTGTGTTGAGCCCTGGGTACCTGAGATATGGCAAACAGCTCTTCCTCTCAACAGGGTAGAGGCTGGACACTGTGTGGAAGAAGAGAACATGCTAGGTAATCAGCTCTGTGGAAAACCAAGCTTGATGGATGGCTAAAACGCACAACCCGAGACAAGGAAGAACAGATGGGGCCCCACAGATGATGCTTACTGGCCAGAGTGTGAGAGTGAGAGTGCCAAGCCCTCTAGCCAGACCAGTTAGAACAAAGCCACACTCAGACAGGTGAGCAGCAAACAGCAGACATTTTCTACCTTGCCGGAGCAGTTGTTTTCATCCTGAAGGGTTATAGAGGCCACGGGTTCCTGACTCTACGGAAATGTGTGGAAAGGCCCAGCCCCTCCTGCCCTGAGCATCAGGAAGGTCCAGAAAATGGTTAGACAAGGCACAGACTAAGAGGCACTCAGACAGCCAGAAGGTGGCCAGAGACTGGGTTTTGGGGGAGGGCCTCCTCTGCTAGTTCTGCCTGTTCTTTCTGGGACTGCTATTAGTACCTCCTGACCGAAGAAGTCATCAGGCCTCTTCATCTGACTCTCAATGTCTTCAGTATTTAGGTTCAAAAATGTAGCAGCTACATTCAAAATATTGAAAAATTGCAAGCCATCTAATAGTGCATCAGCACAGGATTGAGTTGATAGATTATACCACAGCCACGTGATGTGCAGAATATTTCCAGAGAATATTCATGACAGTGACACCATTCATAGCATGTTGTTAGCTGGTCAGTGTAAAACTGCACTGTGGCCTGAGGTCAATTTGTCTGGAGCTGGAGGACATCAGGCCGTGTTTGTCACAATCCAGATCATGCCGGCCAACTCACTGCGTCTGCTTGTGGAATGACTGGCTCTTCCCTGCCTGGCCTGTGACATGGGGTTTTTGTGCAGTGGCACAGCAGTGGGTGCTGGGACCCTGTGGGCTGTAGAGGTGCTCAGTGTGTGCCCATCTGAGGTGCAGGTTGGTGTCAGATGCTCTGTATGTAAGAGCAAAGGATGGAGCCTGCAGGACTAGGCTTAGAGCAGTGATCTCTAGGAGCTGGATCTGAGTGATTCAAGTTTCCCTTTTGCTTTCCTGTGTTTTTCAAAAAGAACCTGTGTGACTACATAACCATAAAATGTGGGAAGCATATAGCATATGAAAGGGGACCCTGCCATTACCTGCACATACCTGCAGCCCCAGTTTCCTCCTGTTTGGCTTTTGTGGTTTATTTTTTTAAATTTTATTTTAAAGGGGTGAAATTAAACAACAAAACAGAACATAAGAAAACAATGTAAGAGATGCAGATTTCAAACAAGACAACCAGAGATCTTCACTATGTATCATATTGTCTCTTGTTTTCTTCCAAATAGTTGTCCATATCTTCACTTACAGTGAATTCATACAAAACAACATAGTATAAAACTGATCAGAACAGGATGATGAAGGCATTTTAGGTCTTCAAGACTAAACAATAGGGAAGTCAACAATGGCTGTCATAGTGTCCCTCATTCTCTTCAAAATAACTGTCCATACCTTCATGTATGTTGAAATTAAACAAAACAAAACAGACTAAAATCACTCTGAAAAAAGAATAATAGTATTTCTGGATTTCACATTATGATACTACAGAATCAGCACTGGGTTCCTTAGTGTCTTTTTCTTCAAAGTAGTTGTTCATTTCATCATGCATTATATAATCACTTCTCATTACCTGTTTAGAAGTTCTATGCATATATGAGTCTCTACATGTATATCTATCTTTCTGTATTAGAGGGAAAAACAAAACAAAACAAATTCCTATAAAAACACAGATTGAAAAAGACATATAAAACCACAATACTAGGTGATCTACAATGGTTACTATGATGTCTCTTGTGGCTTTTGTGGCTTAACTTGTGAAACTGAATGGTGGGCTAAGGGGAACCCAGGCCAAATTTTACAAAAATGTTATTTTATGATTTTGAAAAATACTGATAATTTAAAGGTTTATTCCCAAGCATAGAGCAATCAAATGAATACAAGTTAAACAGAAAAAAAACCCTAATTTATTTAACTTCCTCATACTGAAAAAGAAAAATGAATTCTGCCTCTAAGACCCCCAACTTCAAATCAGATACAATGGTAGATGTTGCAAAAACACTTCCTTCTTCCTAGAGTGCTAGCAAACAGGGAATGATTTGCTGAAAACATGTGCTACAGAAACATGTGGGTCAACCAGGACTCTTGGCTGTCATGACACTCGCTTCCAAACTGGCTTCACTGTGGAGAGATTCACGTTCCATCATCGGCGAGCCCAAGGTGATGCACTGTGCTCATGGCAGCTCTTCTTTTCTCTGTCTTACTGCTACTGTCCTCTGGGCTCCACTCGCGACTGTGCTTCCACATACAGCCAGGTGCCTGACTGCTCCAGCTTCATCTTAGAAACTTTGTCAGAGGCATCTCTGGCCAAGCCCTGAGGAAGGTCTGGCTGGACTGCTCAGGTGCTGTGTCCAGGACAAGAATACTCTGGGTCAGCTGGGGTCACAGAGCTGGGCCTGAGCTCTGTGCTGTAGGTCTGGGAGGAAGGAGGCTCCAAGGAGGGGTTGGGGCTGTCACAGGACTGGCATCTTTGCTCTAGGAAAGCACAGCACCTGTGACAGTTGAGTGACGCTGCATTGGCTCTTGCTCAATCTTGGCTCAAGGGACCTTTGGGGCAGTTAATTCTCTGAGAGGCACCCTACAGACAGTGGGGTATCAAGTAGCAGCTCCAGTGTCCCCCAGGTTGGGGGCAAGGGCACTATACTGTGCAGCGTCATGCCCTGAATTCTCTAGAGTTCAAGTAAATAAGAAAAAGTGCAGGATTTCAGAGCTGAGATTTTAAGTTACCGATGACTTAATTTTAGCCATCAACCATTTGCATCTGCTCTCATTGCAGGGTGAGAAAAGTTCAGTAATATCTTGAATACAATTGAGAGGAAGAGAAAAGACAAAATCCTAATTTGTGTTCATTGTCTGAGAGCCAAATATTGGTTGCAGTGAAGAGGTCTGACCCCATATATACAGGGCAAAAATGAACCCAAAACATGCAGCTGGCAGGAGCTACCCTGTGGTCCCCTCCAGCTCAGCGACTTGCTGGTAGCAGCAGATGACTGCTCTGATCATCTGCCAAGGTTCCAAACATCTGAGACAGGAATGCAGGCGCCAAAAATAGAGGTGTAGAGTGTTATGGGTAATGACTATAGCCTGCCTCCTCTCTTCTTTAAGCTAAGTAATTCCACTTCCTTTAGCAATTTTTCTTAAGATGTGTCTGCCAAAACTTTAATCACCTATGTGGATTAAATCCATCTTGAGTTCTCCCTCTGCCCTTTAAACTGTGGGGTGCAGAGCTAGACCCATCGTGAGGTCTGTGCTGAATGTTGCTGATGCCGGGCAGGGAGCACACAGCCTTTCCATGAGAATGTTTGCCTGTGTCAGAATAGATTCTCTGCCATGTCTGGGAGAAAACCTTTTAATCAAGTAGTGAGGATCAGGGACACGAGGTGACCCGGCGTGCTAGCTCAGGTTCTTGTCCTTCACACATACTTCATCAGCAGCTTACTTGCTTTGACTCAGTTTCCAGCTTACCTAGGATGGCTGGTTCTCGTGTCACACTCGCTTTGTCCAGTTCACAGCAGTGGAAGCACAGGTGTCATAGGCTGTTTGCTTTATTGTAAAGTAACTTTCTGTGCTCTTGCAGAAAAGGGCTCCTATTACTAAGGAATGCTGGGCTGTGAGGGAAACAGACACATATCAGGTGACAGGTATGACAGTACAGGTGGACAGGCTGTCATAGTGCAGTAACAGATGTCGCCATATAGGCAGACACATCCATCGTGATGCAGTGATAGATGCAACCATGTAGGCAAACATGTTCATCATGATGCTGTGACCAGTGTGACCGGGCAGATAGGCAGATCTGTCATGATGAACCTCCCCTCTTTGTCACATGAGGGCTAGATGAACCCTGAGGGGCATGACAAGGAGTCTAAGTGTTCTGAAGGAATAAAGACATTTGACCCCATGAGCAACCACAGCTTCTCTGGACCTGCTCCTTAGGGTGAAGCCATGGAAGAGGGGAGAGACTGAATTTTCTGGAACACAACTGTCCATCTGTTCCTCCCTGAAAGGGTCCCACAGGAATCATTTGTTTACAGCTTCTCTCCCCCAATTCTCCTCCCCCAGGCCCATGGGGCTTCCAGCTCTTGTTCTCTCTGATTCACTGTCATTCTGGCCTGATTTCCAAGCAAAACTACCATCATTTCCATATCTTTCCCTTGACCCTTATATGATTCTCTTTTGTTTCCTGTCTCGGCAATTGCTGAGTACGTTCGTGTATGTGAGGCCCTCTTCTCCAAGCCTGCAGTCCAGTTCTCAAGGTGACAACTCAAAAGGAACTCAAGGCAGCACTGATACAGGGAGCTCTTCTTCCCCCTGAGCTGACTGCATCTTTTCCTGGGACTAGCACGGGCTGTTCTCCAGCACAGGGCAGAGTTGGGTGATCTGCTCCTCCTTGGACTGGCCAACTTCTAGCTTTAAAGAGATGACCTGGCAGGGGAATATTTGAAACTTCTTGTGTACCAGGCACTGCATGAAGAAGTGTTGCTTCTAGGCCTCTTTCTCAGGGACGTAGCTCATAGCCTGCTCTTCACATGGTGGTCAGCTGTTAATGCTAGTGACAACAATGAAGTAAAATTACCCTTTAAAAACATACCTCTGATCTTGTCTCTTCTCTGTCTCAACTTCCCTGCTGGTCTACACTACAAATTGCACTTCACCTGTAGCCTGTGTGACCACCAGCACTGCCATCTTGTTTGTCTTTTCATCTTGCCCCTTCCTGAGAGCAAGCCCCAAGCACGGGCCCTGGTCACTTCGGAGTTCACAAGGTAGAGCACTGAAGGCATCCAGCCTGCTGAGAGTCCACTGGGATCTTCCTGCCAAGGGCAGAGAGTGTTTCTTGGATGACAGTGTCACATGTCTTCTTCCTACAGTCCCCTGACAGATTCTGGAACCAGGATTAAAGCAGGGGGCAATGGCCAGCATCCAGTGCAATGTCATCTCAAATGATATCACCTCATGTGACACTATCCTTTGTGAAGTCACCTTCCTTGGTCATGTCACACTGTGAAACATACCGTGAGCAGCAGTCACAGTGCGGGGGTCCAGCGGTCCTTGGGCTGGTAGCGCGTGTGCTGCCACTCACACTGCTCCTCTCTCCTCTGCCATCAGAAGTGGGTGATACAGTTAGCACACAAGGGCTCTCCCACTTCCTCAGTAACTGGCAAACATGCACTGTCTGGGTTTGCTTTGAATTTAAAATTTAAAGTTGATTGATAGTAAGATAAATATCAACAAGTAATTTTTTAGGAGACCACTTTATCTGAAGAGAGTTTAAGACTTTCCATGTTTTTCCATTAGCCCTGACACACACACATTCTTAACTTCATGATGGAGTAAAGGCCCCTTGTTCCCTCCAGGCACTAGGAATGAGCTGGTAGCTGAAGGAGCCAGCCTGGGGAGGGGCTGCCCTGTGCCGGGGGGTGAGGACACAGTGGGGCCTGTTTAAATGCACAGCGGGGACTTTGTACAGGGATGAACTGGAGAGGAGCAATGTGTGGAAGAAGATTCTCTGACCTGGCTTTTCCTAACAGATTCATCTGACCAGTGGGACCACTGAGGAGACAGACAGTCCCCTCCATAGCTCCTAGGCCAGAGGTCAGGCTGAGCCAATGGGCTCTGCCATGCTGTGTGAAGAGTGGTTGCTGCCATCCGCTGAGTCCCAAGGTCCCCAACTCTGACAGGCACTCACTCCCCAGTGATTCTCCAGAACAGAAACTCAAGTTCTTCAGGGAACCAATGGAAGCTCAGACAGTGTAGAAAAACTGCCTGGGACCATGCCAAGGTGGGAGGAACAGCAGCATCCCAAGGTGCTGACCCCTTTGCTGCAGTCCAGGTTGGCCCCAGACACATTGTCCACTCATTTACTTTCTTAGCACACAATTACCAAGGATCCACCCCTCACCAGCCTTGTGCTGCCTGACAGGACAGATTCAGCCTCCAAAAGTCAGGCTGTGTGACTTCAGGGCATCTGTGCACCTGGATGCCTCATATTTGAGGAGAACAAGAACCAGCTAATACAAGGTCAGCAAGCATTTCTGACAACATCTGTCAGGAGCAATTGAGGGCAGTGAAGGGAGATTTCAGTATGAGAAAAAAAAAAAAAAGCCACACAGCCAGACAGCAGTGGCTGGACCCTGTTCACTTGCTCTGTATTCAAAGTGGAGTGAGTGGAAAATTCCTCATCTCCCAACACTTACAAGCCAGAGATTACCAGGGCCAAAAATAAAAAAGATATCCCACAGCTTTCCAAACAGGTACAGCAGTGATTGAAGGCTCCCTGAAGACACCTCAGTGTGTCTGACAGCAATCCTAGGATGGCAGAGCAATTAGAGAAACGTTTGCTAGTGAGAGGAAAAAATATCACATGCTGCTAGCTTTAAAATGTTTCTGTCAATTGGACTCTGGCCAATTTATAAAAGTGTGAATTTGAATTTTAGAAGGAACTGCAACAGCCATGGGTGCAAGAGTAACACCAGGTCTTGCAGCAGATAGATGTGAAACGCAGAGGGAGAGAAACCCCTCGTCGGGAGCTGGCAGATGCACTCTTTCTGCATTTAACTGAGGCACAGTCTTGGAATGCTAGCACTGTCACCCTCCCTGTAATAAGGATGTGCTTGGGAGCTCTGCATCCCTGCAAAAGACACACCTGGCTCACCAGGTTGTCATTGATGTTCTAGAGGCCTCCAGATTTCCTCAAAGATACAGTACAAGCTTATCTTTGATGAAATCTCCAAAGCAGAGATTGCATGTTGCCAGTTCTGGTGAGGGGCTGAGTGGGCACCCCAGCCAGGACCGTGCTGGGGACCAGGAGAGCCACTGGAGCTCAATCAAAGGACAGCCACCTGACAGACAGCTGCTCAAGGCAGTGAAAAAGTTATTTGCAGATCAGGCCTGGCTGTGTGGGAAGTCTGTCCATCCAGGAGAAAGTTCAGAGAATGTGCCCTTGGACAGGATGGAGACATCCTTGCGTAGTTCCACCTGTGGAACTGGGTTAGGCTGAGAGCCACAATGTGGCTGTTACTGTAGTTCTTGAACTAAGATCATTTGTGTCCGTGGCCTTTATTTGCCCTAAGCTGGTTGGCTCGTGGTAGTGCAGAGGGAAAGGATAGTGGGAAGGGCCTTGGGCCTTGGGCCCCCTGGCCATTGTGCCCAAGCCACAGGATGGTGCCCAGTGTGAAGCACTGGTAGATCCCAAGTTGGACAGGGACTCTGAAAAAACCACGGTGTGTGGGCTTGAGGCTCAAGGGACTCCTGTCTTAGTGGCTTTTGCAAACTGCCTGTCATGGAACTAGCAAAGTACTTGAGAGGATTCTGTCCACATACTAGTTTCTTTGTAATAATTCTCTCATAATTCTTTTCTTTTCTTTTTTGGGTTTTGAGACAGAGTCTTGCTGTATAGTTCAGGTTGGCCTTGAACTTGCATCCCAGGTTGCAATCCTCCTGTCTCAGCCTCCTAAGTACTGGAATTACAGATATGTCACTATGCCTGGCCACTGTAATTCTTTAATGTAATTGTTATAGATTTATTGTGTGTGTGTGTGTGTGAATGTGTGAGTGTCTGAGAAATGCCTGAAAACACTATGTGCATCCTGATACAACCAGCAGCACCAGAGGGTTGGCAGTGGAGTCTCCCTGGCTGCCAACTGAGTTAGGTGCACTGAGGGAGCTCTCTGGCCCTCAGGTACCTTCCCTTCAGTTGCAGGCTCTCGGCCTGAGTTTTATTGCCCTAAGTGTGGTCTGTGAACCAGGAGCACTGGTTCCTCTAGCAGCCGTTAAAAGCGTAATCTCAGGCTCACCAGGCCCAATAAGCTCTCCAGGAAGTTCATGTGCAATTAAGTTTGAGAGGTTTGGACTTGCGCCTCTCTACGGTCTCATCTACCTGCATGCTTATTTGATTCTGCGAGTGAAAAAGTGGCTTCTAAGCAGCCATTAAAGGACCCATGCAGTGATTAGGCTTGGCACAGCCGTGCAGAGGTATGGGTTAAGTGTGTTTGCTTATTTGATGCCGATAGAAGGGAGAGGCCCGGCCTGCTGCGTGGGAGTCTGTGCGCGGTGGGGGGAGGTTCTGACAGCCACATAGCAGCCATTATTAAAAAAAAAAAAAAAGAACATTCATACAGTTTTAATTAAGTGCATTATGTTAAAAACAAAACACATCAATTCCTGAATACTTTCCTACATTTTCTTGCTATCCACCCTCTGAGGTGACTGAGGTGCTGTTTCCAGCTCACCGCAGTTGTAGGCTGTGCAGTTAGCTCGGGGGACTCATACCAGGCACCACATGTGCTAATGTCAGCTGCCTGGCAATAGTTATAAATATTTTCCTCGCAAGTCTCATCGTGCCCCTAAGTTTCCCTCTCCAGCAAGAGCAGTGATGAGTCACTCTGCTTTTTCTTAGGACACAGTGGACACATTTTCAGAGAGAACTGCTCTGAGTCAGCACAGTTTCATCTTCTGCTCTGTGCATGAGCCTCTTGGTCTTCTGAGGGCAATTCATCAATGACTTGCTCACGTTCACCAGCAGGGAATGTTCTAGAAAGACACGAGGTATTCTTGGATATATGGGAAGGTGCAGTAGAGGCTAAACCAAAGCAGTTCCAGAGGCCAGGAGGAGAGGGTAGCTGAGGTCCATGCTAGAGGATGAGGTCAGACCAACCCAACTCATGCCCAGATTCAGATGTCTCCACCTCTGATGATCAGGGTCACAACCCACTCCCCTGCTGGACAACCAGTGTCAGAACCCACTCTGATGAACCATATTATTGACCCACGACTGGAACATACAGCTGGCCCGGCCAATGCAACAGACAGGTCATGGTCACCTATGCAGCTTTCTCAGAAGGAGGTGGGCCTTGCCTCAAGCAGACAATAGAAAATGCTCAACAGGAAAACAAGGCAGCCCCAGTCTGGGTCCTCCAGGCTGTCTCTGTCAGAATATCTGTGTTCACTGTGCTAGGCACTGCTCCTCACCCTTCCTCAGCCTATGCAGTGTTCTCAGGAGCTCGCAGGAGACCATCTGTGCAGCATGCAGCCAGACCAGGAAGGACCTCTGCTACCCCTGTCCCTCTCTGGGCTTTTCCCCTTCTGAGCCCTTCTGCCTGGATATTCAGATAACACACTTCCAGCCAGCCACCATCCTGGGCCGCCTGAGCTGTCCTAAATCCTGTCCCATAGATCCTACACCTGAAGGTACCCTGGCTCCAGCTGGCAGGCACAAATGCTTAACAGAACAATGCAGCCCAGGACCCAGCAGCTCTGCCTGGGAAGGCTGTGTAGCTCCACCACAAACTGAGAGAGGATTAAACATACCGTACTGCTACAGCCGCAGGGAGGAAGACCAGGCAGCTTGCCAGGTGTGAGAAGGCTCACGGGCTGAGGCTGGATGCAGCTCACCCCCATGAAGCACCTCCTTCCCTGGATGGCTCCTCAGTGGTCCCCTCAGGAATGATCTGAGGGACAGGTCTTCCCCATTCTGCTATGTTTCTCCGGGGATAAGCACACAACTGGCACCAACTAAATATTTGTTAAATATATTTTGAGAAAGAAAAGCAACCTTCTTTACTGCTGGAAATTCTGTATGTAAAGTCTGACAGTAGTTACATGGACTTGGAATTTGTAGGTGAGAACAAGTGTTCCACTGAAGGAAGCTACTGCCCCAGCATGAAGCTGAGGTGACCAAAAGTCAGGGTCAGACCTAACAAAGAAGAAACACAGTGCTGCCCGGACTTGAGTGTGCAGTCACCCAGGCACAGCTGGTCAAAGGGGTCACCATTCCTTACAGTGACACATCAGGCTAGGCTGACTGTTGAGATCGGAAGCTTCTTATGTACAACATTGCTGTCTGCTCTCCCTCAGGCCCAGTACTCCATCCTCTCCCCCCATCCCCACCATCATGAAGGCAAGAGGCCTCAGATATGCTCCAGTGTGTGTCTGTACTGCCCAGCCTCGAGGGCCTGTGTATACAGACCCTGGTGCCCAGGCAGGACTGGCTGACTCTTCTGTCCTGGACTAACTCTCCTAGGAAAGACCCATATTGGATTTCTTCTCCCTTGGGGGGCTTCTCATAGTGGGGAAGACAGCAATGTATTTTTGGTGGGAGGGGGATCCTAAGTGACCTCTTTCTTGTAGGATCATCACCTTCTTTAGGAGTCACTTCTGCATCAAACCATGCATTTTTCAGTGGCAGAAAACTAACTCTGGTCCATGGATGGATGGGCTTTATTCAGGTCAAAGCCCAGACAATCAGCTTTTACATACACGAGTGAAGAAGTGAGTTGGTTCCCACAGTGAGTGAGGTGGGGCACGGGGTGGGCCTGTTTGTCTCTGGATAAAGCAGATGATGGAGAAGGAAGCAGGCCACATGCAGAGGCAGAGACAGAACACACAGCACCGGAGCTCTTGGCTGCTGCTGCTCTTGATGCTCACACTCAGTTCCTTTAGTTTCTGTAGTTTGTTTTTCCAGCCCCAACTATATACTAAGAGCTAACAAACCTTGTTTGCCTAAACTAACATTGCTAGGGCTGGGGATTTAGCTCAGCAGTATAAGCGCCACAGCATGAGATCGTGAGTTGGATCCCCATTAGTAACTGAGTTTCAGTTACTAATTTGGATCATCTTCTCGAACTGCACCACCTGATCACACTTGCTGCATCAGCATTTAACATACTATATTCAAACCGTCTCTTTCTACAGAGCTCGCCCCTTTAACGAGACAGGCTGGCTCATCTGCGTTCATCTGGCCCTGTAGCATAGCATCTGATAAAAGCAGACATTCAACAAATATGTGCTGAGTTGTAGAATTCTGTCATGGACGTAGCTGCTGCCCAGTGTGCCTCCTGCATACGTATCTCTCCCTGCACATGGTTCTTGGATTGGTGCCTGCATTCAGACAAGAAGGGTTTGCCTACCATGTCCCTGAGATGATGACTGGGCAAGCCACCTGCATCCCCCAGAAACTGCCGGCCTCACTCATGGTCCTCTCTGATCATAGGCCTGTGCCGCTGTTCCCCACTGACAGGGCCCCAAAGAACCATGATGGTGTGCACTGACCTCTGTGGGGAAGTCTGCACTTCTGCCATCAGCCTGCAGGGTAGGGGAAGCAGGACTTGTCCTGGAGTGGGTGAAGATATTGCCTGCAGCCATTGGGCTTTAAGACCACTTGTAGTCAGAGTCCATGCTGGGCCCCGTGCTATGCCTCATGCCTGCCCTGTATGGGGTGCATGGCCCACCTGGACAGTCAATGCCTTAGTGCCACAGGTCTGCCAACAGGCTGTAAAGAACTGCTTCTGGAGCATTTTTAAAACACGAGTCACAGTGCAAAGGGAGGTGATTGTATTGCAAGTTGCCATACTGCTCGCAGAGGATGTATGAGCTGCACCCTCCAGGCAAGTTTTAAGTTTCACACTATTTCCAGAGTAAGTCAGAGACCTGCTCACAATGCCGAGGGAGCAGAATAGCTGAGACATTTGCTTCAAAACTGTGGGAGATAGCTAATCATTATGGCTCAATCAGCAGATCGTGTCTACTCTGCCACTCCCGTGTTGCAGGGCTGCAACCAGAGAGATGTCTTTTTTCTAAATGCACATATGTATTTATAATGTAATATATGCAAACAAAATCTAAGTTCATATGAGTGTGGGTTTCCTATTTATAGCTTTTTTGGCTGGAATGGAAGACCACAGCTAAATATACATGTGTGACTTACGTTGTCTTCAGTGTACATTTTTATATTTGATCCCTTTAATGCACTTCAAATGCCAGATTCTTCCTTGACAAACACTAGAGCAGCTCTCCCTGTGCTTCCTTGCATCCTACGATGTCCTCAGAGCCACCTCTTTCTGCCCCAAGCACTGCAGCTCTGGATGCAGGTTGCCTGCTCACCTGGGGGACCCCGTGGGAGGTCTGTCACCCTAACCCTGGTGTCCAGAGCCAAGACCTCATCTGTGTAAAGTCCTGTGTGTATGGAGGGGGTGAAGCATTAAGCAAAAACCCCCTCTTTGTGGGATCTTTTTAAACAAAACAAGTGTCTTACCTGTATGCCAGGGTGACAAGAAAAAAACCTGAGCTGTGGGGCAGCTGAGCAATGGCTGGTGAATCACATACAGGTCATGAGGCTCGTAAGCAGGGCCTCTCCTCCTCAGAGAGAGACTGGAGACACCCCCCAGCTCATGGCAGCAGTGACTCGGTTGGAGTGCAGGGCGTACACAGATATTATGTTGATATAGCTAATACTGTGACTCATTATCACTGTAAGTGATTACTGTTACTAATTATTGTTGCTATTACTGCTGATCTTATTAGAATAAAATTTTTCAAGGTATGGTAAAGCACAGCTGTAACCTTTCTCATTGCTGAGACAAAGCACCTGATACCCAAAGTTAAAGGAGAAAAGGTTTATGTAGCTCACAATTTGTAGAGGTTTCAGTCCACAGGTAGCTGCTCCAAGGTAGGGTGGCATTGAGAGGGGGAGCACAGAGAAGAAAGAGTTCATAGCAGGCATAAGCAGAAAAGCAAGCAAGCAGCCAACTTCAAGCAACAGTAGCTATTCTTTTATGCCCCTTTTTGTATTCTAGGATATTCAGCTTAGGACAGGTGCCAAACCAATTAGTAGAGTAGTTTAGTAATCACATACCCTTAATCTCAGGATCACACGTGCCAGATCCAGTCCTACTACATAAGGTTTTGGGGGAACATCTAAACACAAGCCATAATACCAGATTCTCAGGAAGCTGAGGCAGAGAGATTGCAGGTTCCAGGCCAGCCTGGACAACTTAAAAGTAAAATAAAATATATCAAGGGGCTGAGGATGTATCTTCTAGTGAAGTACTTACGTAGCATGGGTGAGGGCCCGGGTTAAATGGCCAGAACCTTAAAACAATTAGTTGTATTACTGATTTGTTTCTGTTTATTGAGATGGGGTCATACTGTGTAGTTCAGGCTGAGCTTAAACTCACTATGTACCCCAAGTTGGCCTCAAACTCACAGTGATCTTGCCTCAGCCTCCTGAATGCTGGGATTACAGGTTTGCACCACCCTTCCCAGGTCTATTACTGACAGATACCACCTGGCTTGTAATTTCAGCACTACAGAATAGCTTTTTTTTGGAGACTGGCAAGCAGACTGCCTTCCCATAGATGTAGTTTATAGTTTTGTTGAATAAATAAATGATTGATAAATTTTCTTTTCAAGATAAGCATATGCAAATCAAGTTATAGAACAAAGCTATATCACTTTAAATAGAAAGGGGTGGCTCGCAGTGATGATCATGCAATTCTGGAGACTCAGGTGTGCTTTGCCTTTTTAAAAGTATACACATAATCATACCCTTACATACCTACACTGACACAAAAACATACACACACATGCATGCACAGGTACACCTGAGGCATGCACTTAGATCCTTTAGAGATTCTGGAAAAGTAAAGGCAGTTTGCATCCTCACACACCCAAGATGAGCAAGCCTTTCTGAGGGAATCAGCCCCTTCATGGTTCGTTTATTCAGTGCTTGCAGGACCAAATCAGGCTTCTCTAACTCAATGTAGTGATATCGTGCAATGCAGTGTTCCTTGCTTCAGGGATGTCTTACACTTTTGGTGCCCCTATTTTAGGAGGAGAGGTGCTGAAAGGTCTCAGTTCCAAGGAGTAGTAGATTTCCTTCCCCAAACTGAGGCCACCAACTGTACTTCCAGACAGGGCCACTCTCTGCTGGAGCACCCTCAACCCCTGGCTGGCCCATGAAACAGAAATGGCTCATTAGTAGACCACTTGCCCAATTCCCATAAGACCTTGAATTAAACCCCAGTGCTGCAAGAAAGACAAAAACCATAAAAAGAACTATGTCCCCAGTTGATGTCCCCAGAGCATGGTCCCCAGTTGATGTCAAGTACAAGGCCGTGAGCAGAAAAGACCCTGTGGAGGAGGATCCCAGAAGGACAGGGCAGGAGGAGGAGCAGTGAAGCCAGGGCTGCATCTGCAGTGTGCCCTACCATCCGGTGGCAGACAGTGGCAGCAAGACAGTGAGATGGATTAGAAACATTTTGGGGGGATTGGTGCTGAAGAGACAGAGCTGGCAGAATGAGTGCAGCATGGTCACGCACAACCAGTAGCTGAGCAACAAAGCAACAAGAGTAGTGATGATGACACGAGGATGCAATTAGAACCAGCTAGCCTATGCTAAGGTAAAAATAACCAAAACATAAATGAAGGAGAAGCGACAGTTTTGTTTACAATAGGAGTTTGGTTAATACATATGGAAGGGATGATGGAAATAGAAACCCACCATTTGGCCAAGAGCATTATAGTAATTGTTGTAGGCCAGGTTGTCAATGGTTGCTGAAATTAGCAGGCAAGATGTGATGAGTACAGGGCAAAATATTTTCTCAACATGCTCATTAGTAAAAAGGAGAAAAGTAACCAAGCCAGTTGTCTCTTGACAGCCATTTCCCTGGTGGTCCTCACCCTGGCACAGCTCACACCAATTTTGTGTTCTCACACATCAGGCATATGCAGCTTGGCCGTGATCCCAAGGACGTGTTAGAGAAGCCCGAATTGAAAGGTAGTCTGTGACACACTCAAGCAGAACTCTTCAAGACTGTCCAAATCATGGCAAGACACAGCACCGGTCCCTAACTGGAGACATGAGGACTGAATGGAGGCAGACCACAGTCTGGGAAGCAGGGGCCGCTATCAGGACACAGTCCAGCCCCTGACACTGTGGAATTCGGGGACTTCTCCTTTAGACAGCACTGAGGAAGGAAGCTCTGTGGGCTGCTGGGAAGTGGCCCCTTGCCACACTACACCCAGTGACAACAGCTCACAGGGCACCTGTCTGGCCTTAGTGTTGTGAGCAGCCAGCCCAGGCCAAAGCTGATGGTGGCAGGAGCTGTTATAACAATCAACAGTCGAAATGGCATCGAGAGAACCCCAGCATGACCCACCTGGGGCCCCTGAAAGAGGCACTACTTGAACCTCTGCTTCCTGTTGTGGCTGATGTCCTTGCTGTGGGATCCAGACCTGCCTGGGGCTCGCAGAATCCTTCAGGACGTGGTGCTGATGAACCACATGGGCTGTTTTTCTTTCCCCTTCATTCAGTACATGTTGTGACACCCAGAGTGGAACAAATTCGCTTGCTTACTCTGCTTACAAAGACACTCCCCGGTGTTGCTGGCAACTCACTGAGGGGCATACCTGGGGACAAGGCCAGTCCTCAGTCTGCTTGCTCGCCATTTGCATTTTTGTATCAACTAGGTTTTTTGGCAAAAAGGAAGAGCATATATATGTGTATGTTTTTTCTGTTTCGGTGCTGACAGTCCCTAACAGGTCATTTAGGCCAGAGATACTTTAAAGCTTGTATTTCTGTCAGCGCTCACTAGAGAAACATGCTTAACACAAGACATACAATTATATAAGGATTCACAAAGTAGGCTTACAATGGCCACCTGCAGAGTCCAGTGTGGAAGAGTACCAGGGGCTGTCTGTGCTTCAGAGAGCCGAAAGGTCCAGTCAAAGGCCTGGAGCTTACTGCAGTGCCCCGAGGCTGCATCAGGAGGCTGAAGAGTCTGCACTGGAAGCCGAGAGAGGACTTCCGAGGTGAGGGTGAAGACTGGTGTTCCTCCAAAGGAATAGAAGTGCACTTCGTTTTTCATTTCCCTTTTCACCATTCAGGCGACAAGCCTATTAGCTGGTGCCACTCATACCTAGGGTGGATATTCTGTCTCTAGCAAATCCCTTCAACCATAACCAGAACTATGCTGACCCGATTTAGCTTGGGTGTTTCTTATTCATTGACAGAATCAGTTAACTGTCACACCTTGTTAGCTTTGTTTTTTTGCTTGTTTTGTTTTGTTTTGGTACTGGGGATCAAACTTGACCTTGTGCTTGCCAGGCAGGTGCTTATGCCACTGAACTAAGTCCCCAGCCCTTAACTTTGTTATTATTACTTTTATTTATCAGAGAAACCCTCTGATTAGAGTCCTGTGTGGCATTCCAGCATGGAAACAGACAGAAATGGAGGACATGGGTTTGGGGGATGGTGGGGGGGGGACACAGCAGGGATTCCCCACACCTGATCTTCCTTCTCCTCTTCCTGCAGCCCAGCCCGCTGCAGAAGCCTCCTTGCCAGCCCTGGAACTCGATTTCACAATCTGCCTTGAGGCCAGGAGCATCCATTCTTGCTTTGGATCATTGATGCGTCCAGAGAGCTGCTCTTAGGAGGCTGTGGTGCCAGGTGGGAAGAGGCAGAGTGGTTGGTAGCTGGGTTGATGGGCTGGGTTCTTGGGAGCTGGTAGACATGCCTGGCAAGAACAAAGTGGGTGAGCATCAGGATGCTAGGAAGCATGGTATGTACTGTTTCAGGACAGTTTCTCTCTGAGAGCTGCCAGATGGGAGCAAGGGTGGGTGCTGCGCTTTCCATGGGTGCCAGAGGTATGGGCAGGGACACCCACTGAGGCCTCTGGAGAGAATCTCTGCTGTGCAAATCACCACCCCATTCCTGCTGGACAAACTATTCCCAGGCAGGAGCCAAGAGTACCCAGTGCCTTCTACCCATGGCTGCCTCCAGGACAGTGACCTCAGTGGGTTTGTACTGTCCTGTGGTCACCAAATCGCCCTGAGGAATACTGTACCCTTCAGTGCACAGAGATTCATTTTGTAGGAGTTTAGTTTTTCTCCTCTTTTCAAGTTTAGAAATAGCTAATACCAAATATTGGAGCAAGAACCTGGCCTAGGCAAGTTCTAACCAGTTCTGCGTTTCCCTCAGTGTCCTAAGCTGCTCTCTGCTGTGTGAAGGGGGTTGTGGACCCGAGTTTTGCATGTGAGATGTGGTCAAGCAGCCTGCAGCCACACTGGGAGGCTGAGAGAGAAACAGCTCCTTTGGGTTTGAGATTCTTTGCCCAAGGTTCCTAAGCTGCTTGTGGCCCAGACAATGTGACTTCCCAAGACTGTGGATGGCGGTGTGTTGGAGCTGGCCAGCCCTTTGAAATCATCTGATTTCAAAGTGTGAACAGCTTTGGGTGTTACCTGGGCACAGAAGTGGCCACGCTGTTGTGTACTGCTCTCTTCTCTTCAGAATTGCCGTGTGTCCCAGCACTCCTGAGTTTTAAGGCAGGTGTAAATTGACATTCCAGAAAAAAACACTGCATCTGCTTTATAGAGAATGATCAATAACTAGTAAAAACAGTTTTTGAAACAGGCTTTCCCTTGTTTTTGTAGCCCACTGAGAGGGAACAAAATTCACCACACAATGTTCTCTGAACAAAACTCCAACACATGGCAGGATCTGGCAGTCAACGATGCTGGTGTTAAGTGAATTGGTTCCTTCTGTACTCATTCCCAAAGCCAGGGGTGCCACAGGAATAGACCGCCCGGGAAACCAGGTGGGGAAACGAGGTCTAGCCAGTAAGAGCAGCAGTGACGTCAAACAGCCATGTGGGCTCTCCAATGCCCTGCGGAAGCTGCTTCGGTGCCGAGCCCAGGGTTCAGATCTGGTGTGTCCTCAGGCTTCTGCGTGTGTTCTCCATCCCAAGGCCCAGGTAGCTTCTCCTGGCGGCAGTGGCACTCCCCACTGCTCAGCTGTCTTCAGCACCTGCCCCCCAGGTACCCCAGCAAACAGCAACCACACTGCACAGCAGCCATAAGGACAAGCAGAGCTGTTGCTGCCCGAGGGACATGGCTGCACTGCCTGCCGTGGAAGAGAGGTACATGCACTGTGGTGGACAATGTGCTCTGTGCTTCCCCATGCTGACATTGGCTCTGCCAGTCAGGGGTGGCCTGTGGATCGGAGGTGTTCCCTGATTCCTCCAGATGTGAGACAGAGAAGTGTGAGACAGTGGGAGCCACCACACCTTTGTGGTGAGGACTGGTGTAGCCATATCAGTCTCACCCAGCAGCAACCTTCCACCCCACACCTGGAAGTGGAGGGAGTGGAGTGGCCAAGCCTTGTTCTCAGAGGAACCCCGCCAAGTGTCCTAGGTGATACAGGTTCCAAAGGCACCCAGGGTCCCCAATAGCTTGTGCCTTCTGACTGCCCCACCTCATTGCCACCCTGACTTGACATCACATCATCATTAGTCCTCTTTGTTACTGTTCCCTTCACAATTTTACTGAGTTGCAATCATGTACGGTCCACAGACTGGCTGCTAAGGCAACGTCCTTCTGATGGGCAGGAACATTCAGGTGACAAAAATGTGGAGCTGAGAGCCCCTGCAGAATATCTGCAATTGGAACCCATTCAAGGAACGAGGCCAGGCAGGGCTCCAGGGCTCTTGGAGGTGGCGTTGTGTGGCCAAGCTGCCCCAGCAGGGGTATCTCCTGGAGGGCCATGAAGAAGGGCTGGGTCTGAGGTTCAGGGGAAGCCTGGATGAGGCCCCACTCCATTGGAAGTGGAGGCAGGCAGGGAGCTGCTCTTCACCTGGGAGGCTTGGGGGAGATGGTGAGGTGGTGATGGCATGGCCTGCACATGGGGTCAGGATGCTCACACGGGTAACTCAGAGGTGACCCGGGGGGTGTTCATTTGACACCTACAGCACTATTCAAGGGAGGAGAGGCTATGTGTCAGCAATTCGGGTGGGTTTCCTGCCTACCATACAACCTGAATGGAGATCCTAGGACTGGGGCAAGGTGAGACTGTCATAGATAGAGCGGCTGAGAGGCTGAGGGCTAGGCGTTGCTTACATTTCCTGTCTCCTGGAGAGAGGCACACTTCTGCCACACAGAGATTCTTGCTTCTCCAACTGGACAGATCCTTCCTTGGCATGACCCGCCAGATGCCAGCCACTCACTCTCTTACCACTCTTCTGCAACTGAGCAGAGCCCTGGAAGGCTTGGTGAGTGGATGCCTATTGGTGAGGGGTGGGTGCAGCAACCTGGGCAGAGAGTTTGTCCCCGGAATCTCTGGAGCCACTTGTTGCTGGTTCTGTATTTACTTCTGTGGTAGCACTGGAAGCTGCTGCTGCCTGTCACCCATCCCCAAATAACATATCCAGACAGCACCTAAGTCCTGTGACCCCTGACTGACAGGGCATGGGGGTATTCCCACACTTCCCAGCACCTGGCCCAGTGAACTGGACCTGGTGGACACATCATAAGAGAGGGTGTGGCTTCCCAGGATTCGTGACCACTTGTGGGGGAAGTAGAAGGAAGGGTAGGATGGGGCTAGGACCAGTCAGAGCAGAGACCCCATATGCTCTAAGAGGCAAACGTTTACTGCTCCCCCATGCAGGGTGAGCAACCACAGCTCCACCCTCCAGAGTACCCACTGCTGGCCAAGACTGAGAAACGTTTTGTGTGCAGAAAACTCCCTGAAAAGCTCTGCTCAACCTGCAAGCACATGACTGGTGACCCTTCCCAAGCAGGCATGGGAGGGCACTACACCATGGCTGGTGAACAACCTAGGTCTCAGTGTCAGGTCCTGGTACTTGGTACTCCTTCCTCGGACTGCAGCTCCCTTACTTGATGTTTCCACGAGCACCTTTTGGCTCCATGGGCTGGACAACACTGCTGGATTTGGAAATGCAGCCGGCCTGCAGCCTCACTGCACTGGACCCGTTTCTCAGTGACATTCCCAGAAAGCAGATTATAATGTTGGGATAGCAGCCATGTCCCTTTGGGCTGGACATTGGTCCCTGGGGACAGTGTTCTTAGTGTTACATGATGCAGGCTGCCAAAATATCAGCTCCTTCCTGGCTTCCCTGGGCCACTCCACAGGGCCATCTGGTAAACCTCTGTGCACAAGCCCACCCTGGCCCTTGGCCAATCCACTGTTCAACCTGCCAGCAGGAAGCTCTCATGCAAAGCCTGTGTCCACTTGCTACTGGAGTGGACACCTATGGACCTCACTGTTGAACTCTGCCACATCTAGCACAGCTCTCAAAGTTCCTAGGGAAAAGGATGGTGAGAGAATGGAGAACTAAAGATAAGAGTCAGAAAATGGACTGCTGAGGTAAGGTGCAGCCCTCTCTCCAGATGGGAGGCAAGGAACTGCTCAATGACTGCAGCACATTTATTTATACACTTGGTAGGTTGATATCATGTGACACCCCTCTGCCTAGCAACCTGTTTGCATGGCAGCCTCAGTGTGCTAGAGTTCTCAGAGGTGGGACAGTTCTGTTCATGTGTCTTGCCTTGGGTGTTCTCAGGACCAGCATTGCTCCAGCCCTGCCTGTGTTGGATGGTCAGTTGAAATTGGAAGAGCTGTGTTTGGAGGACTCTGAGGAAGACCTCATTTTAGAACGCTTTTTATTTTGAGTGAACTTACTGGTTTAGGCAAAAGATTTTTAGTCCAAGGATTTTAAGACCCTGCATTCAGCAATTTAGCCCTATACAGCTCATTAACCCATAACAGTAGTCAGTTACCTGTGTAGCTGGAATTTGTCAGAAGGTGTTAGTGATTTGAGTTTGTTTTATAGCTAGCATATTACTATGGCATGTTTTTACTTATCTTGTGCTTATACTTTTTTGCTGGATGTACAAGATCAAGTTAAAGTAAGACCTGTATTAATTACAATTAACCTCTTACTACCTATCGAGGTCAATTAAGTCTCCTCAGGAATTGTCTTGGAACCATGCACAGCATATCCAGATGAGTCATGGCCAGTGCTTGACCAAGTTGCTTTCTATGAAAGCTTGAGAGATTTTTTTCTCTCACTGACTCTCCTTAGGCACACTACATACTGTTGATCACTTTCCTCTGTGGTCCCACATCTCCTTGGTCAGAAGACCAGGAACTTATGGAGTTACAGAATGTCACAGCAGGGGTTGTCTTATGTCCTGGATCCCCACTGACCTCCAAGAGCTGGAGCCAAAATATTGGCTACCCTTTTAGCCCATCTATCTTTCTACTTTTTGGTCTCCAAATCTCAGTTGTTGAATATCCAGAAGAAAAGATTGATAACAGTACCGTGTAGCAGAGATTTTTTTCCATTTCTCCCTCCC